>JAOUQW010057128.1:0-14842 GCA_028565825.1 Olivaichthys viedmensis
GGAGATTGCATGGCTATGTGCTTGATTTTATACACCTGTTAGCAATGGGTGTGGCTGAAACACCTGAACTCAATAATAAGTTGGGGTGTCCACAGACTTTTGTCCATATAGTGTACATTATATGGTGAATTTCATCAACTTTAATGTGGTGCATTGTTTAATGAAGCCCTGTTTGCATATGTACTTTTTATTTTGAAATAAATTAATATAAAATAATGCGACTATGCATGCTTTCTAATGTTTATTTTGTAATCCAAACTTACTACTTGGAAAACTGGACATGAGAAGAGTGAGGAGAGGGTGATTGCAACTCCACAACAGGGGTGGCAGTATTAAACGCTCCGCTGTACCCAAGCCTATAGGTGGCAGTATAGAGTTCCAAGAACACTGCCATATCGGTTGTTTCATAAGGCGATTAAGAAAATTGTTTACAATCACTTATTGTACCTTTAACCTGCCACAAATTGCATAATTGAATATTATTGAATTCCACATGGATTCTGAACACCAAATCAAGTGATATTCCATGTATGGCAGCCAACAGTGCACTCTTAGAAAAAAAGGTCAAATCTAGAACCCTTAAGGGTTCTTCAGTGTTCCCTCTGGGGGAATCCTTTAAAGGTTCTAAGTAGAACCCTACAACAAAGTGTTTTCTCTATCAAAAAGGGTTTGGAGTAAGAACCCTTTTAGGAAGCTAAGGACCCTTAACTATCCAAAGAACCTTTTGAAGAATCCTTTTTCTAAGAGTGTAGTGTAATTAGTATAATTTAAAATACTTTCCTCTGGACTCAGTAAAAACTATTGATTTTGTCAGCGTGCCTGAAATCTTCAGTTTGCTTTCTATTTTTTTGTTTCTTTGTTGTTGCCATGTCTAGCCAAAAGTTCAGTAACATTAATGTAGGAGTACAGAATTAATGGCATAACATTTTGAAGAGGTGAAAGAGGATGAGATTGGGAACTGGTCCATTTTTAGAATCAGTTTTACTAGGTGCACCCATGGTTCAAACCAGGAACTGATGTTTTTTTTTTACTATTTTAAAAGCAAGCCAGGTTTTTGCTGGCCAGATAAAAAAATAGCAGCGGGCTGCAAATTGTCCACGGACCATAGTTTGGACACCCCTGATATAGTGGTTATGCCTTTTGGATATATCACTCTAAGTAACGTTTTATCAGTTTTATCAAGTTTAATGGCAATAACACCCTCAAATGTTTTACAGTTGATGTATTTATACATTTATTTATTCACTAAATATCAGTACACAATTAATCATTTTGCCACAGTGGTAACTGACAGAATTCTTTTTTTATTCTCATTATGTATCTAATATTAAATCTGAGTGTGTTTACACTGTTTATTGAAGTGGTCTCTCTTTTTGAAGGGGTTATAAATCCTAAGGTCTAGGATTATTCTGACACATGTTTTCTTTGCGTGAATGAATCCTTGACAGGGGTTAACAGGTTAAACCTCCTAAAGTTGCCACCTCCATTCAAAGAAAAATACAGACAACAAGTAAACTGTTGAAGAAATATACTTATGACAGACATTGGTGATTGGTGTAAAAGGTGCTGTGATGAAACAAAGCATGTGGGACTTGCTTAATCACAAGTGACTTTGCACATTAATACAGTTTTCTTTTTCAGTCAGCATGAATGTCAATATAAAAGCCCCATAAACTACCTCACAAACCTGCTCCTCACCTCGCCTCTGCTCATTACTCATAATGGATGTTTTTAAAGCCTATCTATTTCTCTTTCCCTCTTGATCTCTCTCTCTGCCTCTCTCCTTCTCTCTATCCTTGCTAGAGGGGGGAGCCTGTAGGTCACTGAGCCACCTGGACTGAACCATCTTTAGCTTCACACATGTCTACATCTGGGGCTCCGGGAACACAGACACACACAAATCCAAATCAAAATACTAACTGGTGTTTGGGTCTCAGGTCAAATTAGACCAGGAGAGAGGAAACTCTTCATACTGCTCTCCATGCTCCAGGACACTCTCTTTCTATCTGTCTCTGTCTCTCTAAAACCCTTCCCACTTTTTTTATACCATTTGTTCCCCAAGATAAAAACATCCAGTCAGGGAATCTGCTGGTGCTGCTACTGCACCGTCTCTTAATGGCAAGAATATTGCACAATGTTACATTGTCATAACATAGTATCCGATTCCTCCCCTCTTTTATAGTCGCAAAACCAGATTCCAGACTCCAAACTATCAAATCCTCTCCGAAGTCTATCCACAGACTGTGCAATCTATGCATCCCACTCCTGTGCGGTTTTATGTTTGAGAGCTGCTTACTTTAATGCTTACATGATTACACACTCAATATGGTGCTTATAATTTTCCTTACCTAAAAGACACTGAGCACCACCAACGCACTATGCTATGTGCATCTGTGCTACGTGCAGATAAGCAGAACCAAGTGTCTGAGGTTTATACAACGCTTTTACTGAATCCAGCATTAGGGAAAAAAGTAGTAATGTTTCCAGTGACTAAGTGAATATTATTTGTGTACAGTACAGAACACGAAATGCGCTGGCGTTGAATAAAATGAGTCACGCTGACTCACTGTTTGTTTGTTTACCATGTCAGCACTCTATAAGACACGGCAGATACACGCTTCTACACAGCGTTTCAATTAATGCGTTTAAGATGTAATCTGTCGAAGGCTGCACGGTGTTAATTACATGATTTGCATAAGGTGATTAAGGCAGCAGTCACACAGGAGAGTGTCCTCAGGAGCAGGCTGATGGGAATGAGCTTCCCACACTGCACTTCACTCGCCTAATGATTAAGCCAGAAAGTACAGTGAACTTTTTTAGCACTCGAGAAGTGAATGGGTGGGCAGACACAAACTAACATACCAAACCTGGTCTCAACTAGTCAGCCTACCAACTATCTTATGCAGTTTTTTTGTTGCTATCTTTACGTTCCACTTCAAAGTCTAAGGCCCTGATTTACTAAGATCCCAAATGAAGCGTGCTAATTTGTGTGTGCAATCAGATCAATTGCGTGAGTAATTAGTGAGCGTGTTGTGGGTGATTTACAATAAATAATTGCAATATTTACAGTGGTTTGCAAAAGTTTTCACCCCCCCGGAAGTGTTCAGATTTGTCTGAATTACAAATGATAAACACACATAGTTTTCTGTATTTTTTATTGCAAACTCATTATTCTCTTACAGTGAATTAAATTAAAGTAATGAATTATTGGCTTCCAGAGCCCAGGGGTTTGAATACTTATGCAAGCATAATTTTTCAGTTTTTGAATTACTTTGAAAGATTTGCTCACCAATAATTAATTTTAACTGTGAAAATTCACTGTAAGAGAATATGAGTTTGCAATAAAAAATACCGACAGGAAAACTGTGTATCTATTATTTGTAATTCAGACAAATCTGATAACTCCATTGGTGAATATTTTTGTTTGATAGCTGTGGCGAGTTTGAATCTTGAAAAGACTCCCGGAAAAATAAACTGAAATTGTACCACGTGCATAATTACGCGTCAAGTATAACACTGATACTACAATATGAACGCAAAATAAAAGTGTAGACGAGTTTTATGTGAATGAAAACCTTTTCAAAGGATCTGTTTAAATACTATTAGCATCAGAGGTGTGAACGTGCAGAAAATATCCAATATCAAAGCAACTTTTCCACAGTCCTACTAGTCAGAAATTCAAGAAAATGTCTCATTATTTTGAGATACTGAAGCAATTTTTAAAAACGTTCATTAAAATAATGGTTTTATTTTGTCTTCAAATGGCAGAAACTGGCTTATGCAAATATACTACCTGTCCTTCGGGTGATATTAATTTGCGTACACAATCTCTATTCCTGAAGTGACTTTCAGGCTTAATCTATTTGCATTGATACCGTCCTGTAATTTGCACTTTTGGGTAGCAAAAACGTACCAAATTGCTAATTTCAAAAGACGCCATCCTCTGTAGACCCTGCTAGTAAATCAGCTTTTGCAGGTGTTATTAAGTTTGCATGGTTTTATACACTACCAGTCAAAAGTTTAGACACCTGCTCATAGAAGAGTTTTTTTCATTTTTACTAGTTTAGAATAATAATGAAGACATTAACACTATGAAATAACACATGTGGAATTATGCAGTGACAAAGAAAAGTGTTAAACAAATCCAAACTATTTTATATGTTACATTCTTAACAGTATTCCTGATGAAGCTCTGCACACTCTCGCTATCTTCTCATCCAGCTTCATGAGGGAGCTTTACCCAGGAGGCTTTTCTTAAACTTCCCAAATAGGCAGAGCGACTTCTTGTTCTGCTTCTCCTAATATTCTAAATAAAATTCTAAAAGTAAAAACTTTTGATAAATTTTGATTCTGAAATAAATGTACACATGGGCATTAACTTCACTATTTACATTTGTCTTACAAACAAATTTCAATCATAAGCCTTTATCAAAATGTCTTTAAGACAATGAAAAATATCTATTCAATCTAGTGTCCAAGTTTTTGACTGGTAGTGTACATGCAAACCTTCAGTGAATGAGGGGCTAAAGGTAGTATTTCAACTGCATAATCACAAGTTATCAATGAAATAAATTGCTTCAGCTCCACTTCACACTCTGATGGCTCATAATCAGTGTGGTAAAATCCCAACATGTTCTCATGAATCGCGTTCGCTCAATACAATTCCTATGAATTTTTCATTACATCTGATTGCAAATCCATTGAAAGTCTACATTACAGTATAGCTGTGCTGAGCAAATAAAATGATCATTGATTTTTAATGTTAACAGAGTAGCATGGAGTGGTTCGCAGATACCACATGACACAACTTGGACCCAGATTCATTTCTCTATTTAACAAGTCTCTGCTGTCTTTCTATCGCCACTACCCCCGAGGCTATATTGTAATGTCGCCATCATGTGTGTCATTCCAACAGCCTGAGTGATCTTCACTGTATAAAGCCCTTGAGTGCTGAGGGAGCCAATTTGCAAAATGAACATCAGGCTGTCAAAAGTATTTCCACCCTTCATTGTGTTCAATTGAGAACAGAAAAAAAGAAAAAGATGGTTGATGCTTAGAAACACTAAGGCCCTGATTTATTAAGATCCCTAATAACGAGCACTAATTTGTGCAATGGGATAAATTGCGTGTACAAATAGTGGGCATGTTGCGGGTGATTCACAAAGAATAATTGCGTGAATTACGTCATGTGCAAATTATGGGGAGGAAACAATATGAAAATAAGGTTTTTGCGTGTGCTAATTGTTCTTGACACCCTGGGCGAGTTCAGATCTCTAACAGACTCCTGGAGGAGTGAAACTCACGTTCAGTATAACACAGATTTATCAGGTTTAGTGAATCGCATTGCAGGTGATAAATGAATCTATTTGCATTGACTCCACCCGGTATTTTGCACCTTTAGGTTAAGGCAAACACGCAAAATGGATAAGACATGCAATTTTGCTCATGTGAAAGACGCAATCCTCCGTAGAGCCTGTTAGTAAATCAGCTTGCACGTTTTTTGAGGGTTTTATCAAGTTTGCACGTGTTTTTACACATTTACCTTTTGTAAATCAGGGCCTTCACATTTCTCTCATCAGATCAGCCTGCTATTTATACTATTTTTACACTGTGTACTGCACGGATGCCATATTAGTCCGTGTTGAATTTGGAGATGAGCATGGGAAAGAAACATATGTACAGTACCGTGAAGCTATATTTTGGCACATATGACAAGAGTGCACACTGTGGATATACACATGAGAATAGGCTAAATATCTATTTACATTTTTTTTAGATTGAATACTGATACCTAGAGATTTCCTGCTGAATAAAATTCAGTGTCCACACAGGCTGCAGCTGTTTATGGAATGGGCTGAGTAATTCTCTGGATTGCAAGCTGTTTTTAAGTCTTTTAAGAGTTTTCCTAGTGGCTTAGAATAAAACAAGCTTAGTTGCGAGACAATTCTATGCAAATCAATGGAATAAGTTTAGTCTAAATGTAGAACACTTTTTTTTTCCAGTACATGATATGGGGTTTTACAGCAAGATATTTCATGAGAAGTTTTGAATATACATTGCTTTTCAACATGCTTTCACAATAAAATGAGGTTGTAAGGAAAGCTACAGCTGCTAAATCTGGCCTATCCCTAACTTCAAACATAACTTTTCAATATGAGAGCTCTAAGGTCACTTTACCGTGACTGTACTTCAGGCTGTGAATATGCATGCTGGTATTTCCTCTGACTGTATAGTTCATGCAACTACTGTGTGTGTGTGTGTGTGTGTGTGTGTGTGTGTGTATGTGTGAGTATGAGTGTGTATTGGCTCTGTAGGTCTTGTTTGGACAGTGCCGTAATTGAGGCCATCACACCTCTTCACTGACCCATGAGGTTTTACCTTCTCTGTCCCTGACTCACTGTGTCCACTACTGTCCTTAGATTAAAGCCTGGCCTTCTCTGTCAAGCTTAATTACACTGACTAGGACACGTACTCCAAACTTAAAATCAATCTGAATCACAGCCACTGAGTCACTCTAGCCATCTTGGTATTGTTCTCTTTAGTAAGATTGATATAATGTTCTTTTTTTCAGGTATATTAATCAATTGTCAGTGCAGTAATATGTACAGACTCAGCAGAATGAATCTTTATGTCACACTTGTAGCGGAGAGGCGGACACAAGCGCAAAGCCAGTTTAAACATATAACATTTATTTCTCTTGAGATACAAACACAACGCGGAACTGAACACAAGCAGACATACAAACAATCACAGACAACTAGACGGAAACAAGGAGGGCTTTTAAACACTACTGATTACAAACAAACGACATGCAGGTGGGGACAGTCACATCATGAGACAGGGATCACACACACACAGCGGCGCACGTGGCGGCCATTGCCATGGCAACCACCCGCTAGTTCACGCGCACAGCCGCGCACGTGACAACTAAAGGATACATTTAGCATGGTCTGCCTTTTTATGGTTTGCATTTCCGATATATGAAAATAGAGAATATTGCAAAATATCATCAAAATATTCCAAAATCTATTCCTATTAAAGTTATTATTTCTATTTACCATCTCCATGTGTGTAATAGAGAGTGTCTGGAGACAGCCTCAGATGCTGAGCCCATTGGATCCCCTGTTGGCATAAAGTACACCAGCACTGGTTTGGATACTCCACCTCGAAAACTATACCATGACAACTTGGACTTTTTCTCTGATAGTGTCACAAGCAGGATCCCACTTGAGAGGAAAGAGAACAGTCCCTCACGCAAGATATCACGAGATGAACTTGGGTATCCTCTGAGAAGCGATTCTAGAAAGGTTCCGCGAGAAGAACTTCATGTCGAGACCCGAGCAAAAAAGATCTCCAGAGAGGAAGCTGAGGTATCTGCGGAAGCTTTGACGAGTCCTGTGGTTACAAAGGAACCTGAGATTTCTGTTGATTCTAAGAAGATGCCAAGGAGTTTACCAATAGAGCCTAGTTATTCCTCTTTAAGACTGTCCGCCAGGGAGAAATTAGATTATTTAATGGAGCCGTACCTTGGAAAGATATACAAGGGGGAAGCTGACGTAAGTGTGGGCAGTCTTCGACGAAAGATGTTTAAAGACAGAAAGGATCACTCAGGAGACAGCTTGTCGAGAATGATACCAAGAGAGGAATGTGAAACCGATGTCCAAAGTGGAAATGCAGGCCAAGACGCTGATGTTGAGATGGACACTGCTCCAAGAGTCATGTTTAGAGAGGACACGGACATTGCAATGGAAACCCAAAAAGGAACTCGGGGAAAGGACATACCCGTAGATTCTGCTTCCACAAACCTCTTGAGAGAGGAGTGTGATTTCTTAAACTCAATGGATGCACAAAGAGTAAAGATTAGAGATAACCAGGAGTTGCCCAAAGACCACTTTTATAGAATGATGCTCCGAGATGACCTAGGTCAGTCCATGGACAGGGGAAAACTGTTTAGAGGTGTTTCCATGGATAGCACTTTAAGGAAAAAGATACGCGATGACCTGGGTGCCTCCGTGGAAAACCAGCGAGGAATGTCCTTAAGAGAGAAAAGAGACAATGCCATATCCAGCAAGCTCTCTAAAGACGAGCGTGATGTTGTCACAGAGAGACAAAGACTGGTTCGGGATGTCAGATTAGACAATACTTTGGACACACCCACAGATAAATTCCAGAGAGATGTGTTGGACGTACCTGTGGAGACTGTCAGGCAGAAGACATCCAGAGATGAGTTTGCAGTTCCAGACCCAGGCTTCAGCCAGCCTGACCTTACCATAAGCTCCCTGATGCTCTGGACTCCACCCTCAGATCCCCCCAGCCATCTAGTGTATGACGGCATTCTAGAGAAGTCTTATCAGAACCCTCTAAATGTGAGAGGAGATCTTAGCCATCCTGCCTCACTGCCCTCAATGTTCGCCTCCTCCCACAGCCTTGTGAGTAGTGATGGTTCTGGCAGCAGTTCTGCTCAATCAGAATCCCATAGTGGAGACAAAGTTAAGAAGTCCTTAAAGCTCAAGAATCTGTTCAGGAAAAAGAAGGACAAGGACAAGGACAAGGATAAAGATAAAGATAAAGACTCACCTCGAGATCATCCAAAAGGGGGCTTGCAGAAGCTGTGAGTTTGAGAAATTACAACAAGAACTTAACGGGTCAGTGTAAGTTTAGATTTAAACCATGCTTTAAAGACATTAGGAATACATTTACAGTTCTCTTGGTGTAGGGACAAATTGAGACAAATTGTTGGTACTTGTTTGGCAGGCTTTGCTGCTAAATTTGTTTATGATTTGGTAGAAATAGGTGTGGGATATTTCATTCAACCATGGTTAATTCTGTTGTGTGCTCATAAAGTGTGTCAAATGAGCACCTTGTCATTGCCATAATGGTATTAATAATCTGCCTTGGGATCTGCCACATAGCAAAGACAAGGTTTGTTTAAGAGACGTTTAGTACATTTGGGTTCTGAGCTGTGAGTGCATGTTATTGAGTCACTTTATCCAAAGTTGCTTTAAGGCTGCGGCATCATAGTTAATGCTGTTACATCCAGTCATGCTGGGCAAATATGTAGAGTATGTTTTTGCAAATGGAAATGGAAATCTGCGGTCATTTGATCCTTGGCAGCATTTGTTCCTTTCGAACGTTTGATTGGTGAACCACTGTTTGTAAATTCATAGCCAATCAGAAAAGAGACTACTGTGATGCACCCCAATACAGTAGGTGTGCACTTTGTAAACACGAATAATCAAAAGGTGAGATTTTATTTGTAACCCTGCATTTATATCGGGAGCGATTTTTCACCTTGCATCGCTCAAGTCATTCTACGTTGGTCGCTTGTGGGCGTTTCTGTCTTGAGTCACTTCAGTATCCGAATGAGCCGAAAACAAGAGTTGCTCTTCGCAAACACTGTTGTGTATTTGCAGCGAAAACACCAGCACTGTTATATTTGGGTAAATCAGACATTTGAAGGCGCTAGCAGCACGGTGAGTCTCACCGGCTGTTTCAGGAGCTGAGACTAGAAACTAATTTCTGAGTTTCACAGTGGGGGAAAAAAGAACCGCATCACCGTGCCTCACTCCCACTTGTAGTCGCCACATCGCTTCGTTTCTCATTTGCATAATGTTAAACTCCGCTCAACTTTTTTTAAACTCGCTTCCTGTCGCTGTGACTCAGCATTTAATCATTTAAAATGAATTACGCGTCGCATTTTGTTGCTGCCGGTGTGAACGTAGTGTAATAAGTGCTCTACCTATTCACAAATAGTAATTTTAAACTACAAAGCGTTTCATATTTACTGGTCAAAGGTCTTCATATTTGCGAGCAGTGACGTACAATAACGTTTTGTTATTAATTTTATCTCCATACTGTGGCTGATGGGTGATTTAGTATTAATCAAAGCAATGTCTGTAAGAATAATTCTGTTATGATGACTTTATTGCACTTTTGTAGTTGTGTTCCATCATTAAAGATGTGATATTATATTAAGGGTCAGAACAGGACCTGTGTGAAGATGTTAATTTAAATATTAAATAAGAACATTGTTATGTAATCGAGTCTTAAATATTTTTTTTAAAGCCTTGGTACATAGAATGACCTTGTGTGATTTAAAATTAATGGACAGAATTTAGTCAGGGATTTAAACAGAAATTAGCATTAATTCATTTAACCATTAAAGTATATTATATTTACATTTCAGGTAACCAATGTGCCTGCACTGCTCAATGTGTGTTTACAACTGGCCAAAAGGTTGTTTTTTTTTGGGGGGGTTGTTGTTGTTATATTTGTCTGTGTCGTCTCCAGCTATTTTAACTTAAATATTAATTGCAATTTGATTTAAATTGTCTTGACATGTATAATGAACAGTTCACACATTGTGAGCTTTGTTGATGTCTATAAGTTTCCCTTACAAGCTGATCTGAGTGAATTTTCTCCGATTTCATAACCTAACGTTAGCCGCTTGTAACTTTTAAAAGGTAGTCGGCTCACGAAATTTCTTACGGATCTGCATTGTGAGATCATGTTGCCCCTTCTATTAATACATATGATGAAATTATTGTTTGGTATTTCCACTGCAAGAGTTTAGTTTCAAATATTTGAGTATTTGAAGAAAAAAAAATTAAAGAACTGAAAAAGTCAAAGAACTGTGGAATTTGATTCCCAAAGTACTTTATATTGTACTTGTATGGCAGCATTTTAAGGAGGATTAAAGCTGTTCTGAAGGCAAAGTGTGTCTACTCATTATTGGTGTTGGATATTAAAATATTGTGTGATGTTTCTATTATTATATTTACCTGCTGATGTAGTTTTACATTGTACAGCACCTCATACAGTAATTAGTAGTATTTTTTATAAAAATGAAAGTAAGTCAGACTATATCACTAGATTTTAACACACTGAAACTAACATTGTACGGTCAGCTAATCGCAAACTGGATCATGCTAGCTAACGTTATGCTATATGTAATCAAAACTGGTATCCAAGTTTTCTAGCAAGCTAGTTAACATTAGGTAAATTATTTAATTTTATTATGCAGATAATAACGTCCTCTGGTTTGGGGCCGCGTCCTAAACCACATAATACCGTACTAAATAGTATGTGAGTACACCAATGGTTGTGTATGCTAAATCTGTTATTTAAATAGCAGTGGGTCGTTACTGAACTCGAGAAGCAAAAAGAATATGAGAGAAACCAATCCCTCTTTTTTTCGGAAATGGAAACAGCTGCACTTCCTAATAGAGGACAACAAATATGGATCAGAGATGGATTCTGGAAGACCATCTGCAGCATTTTCACAGAGTTTTAGAAATTAACTGACAGTGATGAACTGCGTGTTTGGAAGAGAAGTGAAATAATTCTACCAACAACTAAATGTGTGGCATCCTGTCACAGACACTGAAGATTCGCTGACTCGAGGGGTGCGGAAACAAGTTCGGCAAAAAAGCAATTGCAAGGTGTGTGAGGTTGTGTCGGTGTGTGAGGCTGTGTAGGTGTATGAGGCTGTGTAGGGGTGTGAGGTTGTGTTGGTGTATGAGGTTGTGTAGGTGTGTGAGGCTGTGTAGGGGTGTGAGGTTGTGTTGGTGTATGAGGTTGTGTAGGTGTGAGGTTGTGTAGGTGTGTGAGGTTTTGGTGTGTGAGGTTTTGGTGTGTGAGGCTGTGTAGGTGTGTGAGGTTGTGTTGGTGTGAGGTTTTGGTGTGTGAGGCTGTGTGGTTGTGTAGGTGTGTGAGGTTGTGTTGGTGTGTGAGGTGGTGTCTGAGGTTGGGTAGGTGTGTGAGGTGGTGTGTGAGGCTGTGTAGGTGTGTGAGGTTGTGTTGATGTGTGAGGTTGTGTGAGGTTGTGTGGTTGTGTTGTTGTGTATGTGAGGCTGTGTAGGTGTGAGGCTGTGTAGGTGTGAGGCTGTGTAGGTGTGTGAGGTTGTGTTGATGTGTGAGGTTGTGTTGTTGTGTAGGTGTGTATGTGAGGTTGTGTTGGTGTGTGAGGCTGTGTAGGTGTGTGAAGTTGTGTAGGTGTGTGAGGCTGTGTAGGTGTGAGGCTGTGTAGGTGTGAGGTTGTGTAGGTGTGAGAGGTTGTGTTGATGTGTGAGGTTGTGTAGGTGTGTGAGGTTGTGTAGGTGTGTGTATCTTCTGTGTTTAATCTAAAGTATGATGATGTGTTGCAGGTGTTGTGTTCTTCAGTCCGAAGAGGATCTCTGGAGCAGAAGTGGAGATGAGAGTCAGACGAGGAGAAAACGTCACTCTCTACTGTGACTGTGTTTTAGAGAGTGGATTTAATACAGTGTGGTTTAGAAATTCCTCATATGAGAATAAACCTCCTTTCATGATATCAATTGGGGATATGAAGAATGATGCACTTCCTCGTTATTCATTTGTGCGGAATCGCCTCACTAAATCTCACGATCTAATGATTAAGAATGTCACTGAATCAGATCTGGGCCTATACTACTGCGCTGTACATGAAAAAAACACTTCAAATGTGTATCATTATGGAAACAAACACACTCGACTCTCTCTCCTCGGTAAGACTGTCTGCTAAATTCTCTGTTTCTTGAGCTTCATTGAATCACTGTCAGCCAAACGTCCCAGTGCCTTAGCTGCTGTGTAGAATAATCATTCCTCAAAAACCGAAAAGCTTTGTTGGGACATTTTAGGTGGATGGATGGATAGATTTGGGAGCTCAAACAACACATTGACTACAGTTTAAAATATTATGCATATATGTGTTCCTCAGACGATGCCTCTCCATGTGTTACTGTGTCTCCAAACACCCCGACTCCGTGTGTAACAGAGCGGTGTGTTAGCTGGAAGCTGGTGTTCAGTGTGTGTGCTGTGTGTGTTCTCCTCTCCTCACTCCTCTCCTCCATCTGTGTGTACTGCCTCTGCACTAACACAACTAAAGGTACTCTCTTACTAACTCTCGCTCAAATTTCTACAAGTATTTCAAGAGCAAAAATAATCATAATCAAACCTGTTAGATGCTGGTAGATCTTTTGTAGGTCACAATTGAGATAAAGATGAATGCCATTCTTCTCACTCAGAGAGCAGGGCCAGTTGTGCTCTCTTAGACTCCCAGCCACGGCTTGCTACAGAATCAAACATGCACTACTTTATGGCCACTTGCACATCAAGTTCAAAAATGTTGTTCTGCCAAAGTACATATCTTTTTAAATCAAAGCAAGATCTTCAGTTAAATATGGCTGCTTATTGTGTTTGTAGGAGTTTTATAACAAAAACAAAGACTACAAAAACACAGATGGCAATGAATTGCTGAACGACATGGCAATCAAAATGCTAGGTCTTTTATCTAAACTCTGGCTGTCAATGTCTTGCCTTGTTTTACAGTTTAGACTCTTGAATGAAGCAGTGAAATTCAGCATACTTTTTTCTGTGCTCTAAAATCGGTTAGGTCCAATAACGGCATTTTCTCTTCCTCTTCCTCTGACTTTCTAACATTAAACTACAACCCGTCTGTGGAACTACTGCTCACCGTTTTCATAGATTTAACATGTAACATTATGCATTAATCAGCCTTGCACAACAAATCTTATGCATTTTTCCAATCCATCAAATGGCTAAAACGCATCGGTTTTGGTGTGCAAGGGTTCTTCACACTTCACATTACATCTCAAGCTAACAGGTGTGTGCTCAGGCTTTTTTCACTGCCAGTTAAGATAACATGGTGGTTCTGATTTATTTTATTTACAGCTAAAGGCAAAACTGATCAGAGAGGAAGTGACAAAAGAAAGACTCAAAGAAGTGAGGAGGTATAACAACTTACACACACACACAGGAAAAAACACATCAAATATTTTTAAACTAAAATTTTATAGCAACACTTCTCTGAAATCTAAATGTGTTTAATGCTATTGCAGGTTGGAGGAGATGAGGTTTGTTATGCCTCACTGGATGTTCAGGAGCTCAAGAAGAAGAAGAAGAAGAAGATAGTTCAGCACTCTGATTTCAGCACATACTCAGAAGTCAGAACTGAGAGAATGTAGAACTAATAGATATTTGATTTAATCACGAGGCTGAATGGATTTAAGCTTGACATTTTGTTCATTTGTTCATCTTTAGATTAATTGTAAAGTTGATCATTCCTGATCTGTACATCTATTACTGCCTTGTTAGCAAGAATAACACATTCTTTGTTCTGCAGTAGGTTAAAACCTTAACAATGTATATTAAAGAAATACAATTAAGTGCATGTTAATTTTACCTTAAGGTGGAAAATCTGGCCCATTTTTATGATTGAGCAAGTGAGAAACTAAACCAAACCCTACAGCCTAAACTGAAATTCTATCTCTGAACCTTAACCCTAGGACTGAAATCTAACCCTAAATCCTAAACCCTAACCCTAGTAACTAAACTCTAAACCCTAAAAACTAACCCTAAAGTTAAGTAATCACAAAATGTTCAAATAGCCTAGGCTCAGACAAACTTAATAGCTTAGACTCACAATTAATATACTGCAGAACGGGTCACAAGATGTTATGTCATAGGAAGGTCGACCTTTAAACTTTATTGCCAACTTGGTAGGCTTCTATCTCTGTAGAGGAAAAGTCTAGATAGATCCACCATGTCTAATTCTTGGGCCCAGGACAAAACCAACATTTTTGACCAACATATTTTGATCAAATAAGATTATTCCACATGTCAATGGATGATCTGCTTTCATGTCTGACATTTTAGATTTTGACTTTAGAACAGATTTTTGTATTTTGGCTTTATGAAACAAACTGTGTAAATAAACCTGCACTTGGATTCACCCCTACTGAGCCACCGGGGCAGTGGTGGCTCAGTGGTTAGGGCACTGGACTACTGATCAGAAGGTCGTGGGTTCAAACCTCAGCTCTGCCAA
>JAOUQW010057198.1:0-14836 GCA_028565825.1 Olivaichthys viedmensis
ACATTCTGTATCTGTGCTGAAGTTGCTGTTCTCTCTCTCAGTGAACAAAGCTTTATGTATTGCTCTTCTGATGGTGATCACACTTTTGGTCTGCGCCTGATCGTGCTTTGAATACGACTGATCCAGTTTCAGCAAAGCGTTTTAGAGTCAAATACAGCGGCAATGAAGAAAATCCCAGAATTTTCATTGTGGTCTCAGACTTTTGGACCCCACTGTATGTTGGAAATCATAGCTGTCATCAGTCTTTTTTTTCCCAATCGCTCTGTCCTTAATTCAGCAAGTCTACGCCCCGCCTCCAAATCACTGCCATTGGTCGATTTGTTAATTAAATTAGTGACAGAATGAAATAATAACAGCTCAGACTGTATACAGTGTGATTGCCTACACCTATTAGTTCTGAATTAGGACTGTGTTGTTTTCGTATATATGGTAATGTTTTGCTAATCATTTACATTTTGTATACATTCTGTTTTGCTAATTATATTAAGTATTGTTTATTAATTCTGTGCATATTATTATTTTTGGAGTTTGAATTTTTCCTTCCTGTGCTGCCATGTTTTGTTTGTTGTACATACCGTTTTATCTGCATTGAAAAGGAATGGATGAAATAAAGTTTAATTTCACTTTACAGAACGCACAAAAAACACAAACAAGACTTAAGTGGAAGAAGAAGGGTCAATTGTGGATGATGGAGTGTTTTATTAAACGCTTGCGAATATGGAGAATTAAAAATGCAGCTCAAGAGCTAGAGCACCTGAACGTCTCCTTAGTGAAATACTAAATAGGAACACGCGCACACACACACACACACACACACACACACACACACACACACACAAACACACAAACACACAAACACAATGATACAGACTGACTCCCTGGTGAATTAGGAACAAAACCCTTTCATTTTTGTCGAGACGTCTGGATTGTAATTTAGGGAGAAAATGGAGTTCCAAACGTTTGTGGACCAAATGCATGGAAATTAATTCAATTTTTGCTTTTTGTTCTGAGTGTTTGTCAGTAGCGATAAAAAAGCTCAAAAATGCTTTTTATACAGTAGTTTGAAAGTTTTTGAAAGGCTGTTGGAAATTGGGTTTCACTTAAAACTAAATCAGAGAAAGCTCTGTTTCTGCATTGTTCTGATAAACTACTGAGGGCTAAGAGTGATCCTCTTAACAAATCAACTTTACATTTACACTCACTGATTCTGCAGACGCTTTTATCCGCAGGGACTTACAATTGAGGCCGTGTACAACCCAAGCACAGCTGTGTGAGGGCTCGACAGCAATACAAGAGTTTTCACCAGCAAGAGTTTCCACCAACTGACCAGACACAGTGCAGGATAACTGGATAACTGTAGGAAGAGCAGAGAAAGCGGCAATTAAACACAATAGTTGCATTGTTGCAGTAGTGTTGGTGGAGATGCATCATCGTAACGCTTCCCAAATTCAACAAGCCCATTTTCTCCCACCACGGCATAAGTAGGCAGGGCCGGATTAAATGACCACATAGCACTAGGCTGAATATATTTTTGTTGTACCTCCCCACCCACTGATTCCTTATAATGGAGGTTAAGGTCAGTGGTTAAGGTTCTGGGCTACTGGTTGTGGGTTCGAGCCTTGGGCCCTTGAGCAAGGTCCTTAATCTTCTCTGTTCCAGGGGCGCTGTATCATGGCTGACCCTGTGCTCTGACCCCAGCTTACCAACATGCTGGGATATGCGAAGATAAGAATTTCACTGTACTGTACTTGTATATGTGACATATACATATAGTATAATATATTAATCCGCACATTCTAATGTGTTTGGTTTCAATAGTACTAACATTCACAGGGACTTCACATATCGATAATGCAAGCCTAACGGATTCTTAAAAAGTGTTGTTATTTAACAAAGAAAAGCGTATAATGGTTGCCAAGGTGACGCTTTCTGTAAGAACTAACTTGTTTCGCCAACGTTCCACAACAAATGTGACTATAAACGGATAAAAAGTGCGACGTGTCTTTCTTTACGAATAAAAATGTGTAATCATCGACAAATTGCTGTGGTATAAGCGAAATAAAACACAACGGGGCATGCAGTTATTGGAAAATAATCAACTCCGGGGTGGTAACAGCCATCACACCACCCTGTCAGTGATTATTTTCCTATAACTGCATGCCCCGTTGTGTTTTATTCTTTACTTGTATGTCATGTTTTTCCTTCTTCAAATTTTACAACATTTACAAGTGTTTTCTCTGAAGTAAATATTTATTTATTTTATTTTTTTCATTTTTTCGTGGCTCCTCCTGAAAGCATGACTAGCCAGAATTACATCAGTTGCGGTGCTTGATTTTGGTGCTAATCTGACTCTGTGAAGTTAACAGGATCTGTTCATGCTCTTATTAGCTAATAGCTAGCTACATATTTGAGTATTATTGGGTATTATTATTATTATCATAGACTTCCATTAGAAATTAGTTTGGGGTAAACAGGTTTTCTGTTCTGTTAGTGCAGGGAAACGTGTCGAAATGCTTGTTCGTGGTAATCACGCATATGCTACAGATGCAGTAGATAAAGATTACGTAAAGAAACGCTGGAGTATTCCTTTAAGTTGAACCTGAAGCCCAAACCCAAATCATTGGCCTTAACTAGAGTGATACCGCACACAGAAATGTCAGTCTTGGCACTGACACTGTTATATTTCAACGTGTTCTATCTATCCACCAACTTATTAATGACTCGGAGCCTAGCAAAGGCTTACTCACCCACAATGTGCTTGATAGATGGACGGATGGATAGATAGATAGAGTTTATTACAAGATTTTTCACAGAGCTGAACAATGGATCTGTCTCGGAGTTGAATGGATTGTTCAATAATCAGAATCAGCTGAAGGAAATGTCGGATTAGTGTTTGATAGCTGATAAAATGAAATCAAAGCCTGATTAATTTTTTTTAATTTAAGGACCTCTTTAGGTAAAAAATTTGACTATGAATGAAACAAAACGAATAATATAGCATTAAACCACTTTGTCATGGGGTCAAATGCATTAATGCCATAGCCTCTCATTAATATGCATGATGTTAATAGTGTTTTTCCACTCTCTTAATTTCTCTCCGAATAACTGCATGCGTTCCAAAATGTCAAGCACATTGTGTGTGCAGTGAATTCTCATAAACCACAGTGAAGGAAGAGAGATAAAGTGACACACTGAGAGACGGAAAGAGAAAGAAGAGAAATAGACGGTACAATATTATGATATGATAATATTGGACATGAAACCACACTCGTACTACGCTGGAACATTTTAATTTCATTCAATCAGACTGTTAAATCAGTTTATTCAGTTTGTTTAATCATTCATGAGCTGTGATAGGGTTCTTGAAGCCGGGTTAATTCTTCTGTAGCAGCATTTGAGCCGAGATACAGCATTGTATTGGTGAGTTTGGGGACTTCAGGGTAAATGTGAGTAAAACAAAGGAAATGAAAATCGATTTCAGACGTAAAAACCCCACACCTCGGTGAAGAATGCATTTACTGGAACAGCAGAGACTTTTAAATACTTAGGGATATAGAGATATCGAGAAAAAGCAAGAACACGTGTTCTTTTTAAAGGAACAATCCATGAGTTTTTAACCTAATCTCCATCCACTGCATCTGTAGTGTGTATGTGTGTGTGTGTGTGTGTGTGTGATTTTTGAAGAATTTTGACATGTTTCCTTGTACTGAAACCTGTTTATTTCAAATTTACTTAGGCAGTTGTTTAAAATACATGACTACACAAAAAAAAGTTTGTTGGACTAACGTAATTATATTGCGTTATCAATTTTCACATAAAATATTTAAATTACACCAACAAATGAAAAGTGGTTTCATCCAAAATAATTTTGTCATGCTACTTGAACGTACTAGAAATACGTTGATGGGACACGATTTTGATTAATTGGTGTACCGTAATTCATTTTCTTTAAATTAACATATTCTTTCTGTGTTAGTTAAATCCATTATAATTATACGACAAATTTCCATTCAGTTGTAATAAATTAGTCCAACTAAATGTGACCACATTCACCCAATGAAAATCAGACAAAATCTAATTTCAGAATACTTATTAGTTAGCAGAATACAATCTTACTTAAGAAACACGTTCGACTGTAATGACATTAAGCTTTGAAATTATAAAAAATATATATATAATACAGCATACAATACAAAAATAAATTATACTACCCAAATCCGTTATCTTTTATCTGCCTCCCCCATCTGTGCCTCCTCCAAACTAGGCAGACAGATGAGCGGCAGACAGATTTGGTACATTTTGCATTGGAAACCATTGTTTTAAGTGAAAAAAATGCTTATAAGTGCAAACAGTGCTGGTGACATTAAATCATATTACATTTTAAAGCGCTGAACTGAAGAAAAAAAAGAAGACCAAGTAACATCCCATCTTCACAGTAACAGAAACAGCACAGAGGCACTTGGTTGTTCGGCAATTTGACTTAAAGTTACTTAAGTTACTAAAGCTTTAGGGAAAATAAAACATGGAAAAAACATAGCTTGAGGCAATAGAAGACACAGTGACGACATCCAGTCCAAATCTTCAAACTGTTCACCAAGTCTCCCCAATTTGTGCCTCCTTCAAACTGGCAGACAGATGAACAACTGACAGAATTGGTGTTGATGTTTTGGATTAAAAGTCATCCTGCAATCCCCAGATGAACTTACATCTGATATTGTAGCCTGCTATATTTAAAGTGAAGATTGGCTAAATGCAAACACAGCTTGTGACATCAAATCACACAACCTGACAGCAAATGTTGTACTGTAAATATGATCATTGTTAATAACAATGTCCAGTAACAAATATGACATCATTGCAAACAGAATAGGCACGTGCCTGTTAACATACAAAACTGAGGCGACCTTGTTATATTAAACAAAATACTTGTGTTGATGTCAAGGATTGGAAGTGTCGTCCTGTAGTCCCTAGATCACATTATATTTGATATTGTAGCCTACTATTCAAAGTGATGATTTGAATGAAAACAGAGAATTTTGTCAAATTCAAACATGACATCTAATCACACAACCTGAAACCACATGTTTTAAGTGCTTAGGTGTAAATATGACCAAGAAACCGCCAATAACAAACGACAGTAACAGGAAAATAAAAACGTTGCAAACAGAATATAGGCCCATGCCTGTTAAAATACAAAACTAAGGTGGCCTTTTGAAGTTAAACAAAATAGGTGAGCATATAGCTTGAGGTAGGCAATAGAAGCAACAGTGACAACATCACACAATCTTTCAATTGTTCACCAAATGTCCTTAATTTCCTCCAAACAAGTCAGACAGGTGAACAACTTACTGAATTGGTGCTGATGTCTCGCATTGGAAGTCATCCTGCTGTCCCATTGGCGTGGCCAGTGAGAACCTTCACACATTCAATCACTACACCAACATCTCCAGGCTGTTCATCAGCATCTGCACCGTCTCTCCGGATGATGATGCAAATCCCCAGCACTGTTTGTTCAATTTATTTTTCTGCATCTACCTGGTTGCAACCCTTAGGCACAGAACAAACAACAAATCACTGATTGCCCCAAATTGCCTTTGGCATGTGTACAACTCTGCAATGTGTTTAGTCTTTTAAAATTCTTGCCAAAATACACCAGCATAATGACATTATATTCAACATTCTACTTTACCATACATTTATTAGACACCCCAGTAAAACCGTACTGTCTATATATATATTTTTTAAATGTTACGTTGTAGAGAAAGTGGGTTAACATACTTACCAAGTACTCCTTTATAAAAGTTGTCCAGTCTTCTTTCATATAAGTGCAGAGGCTTTTGAGGATGCACACCCGTTTCACATTGATTTAGGTCGGAGCCTAATATCTGGTAAAAGTTCAAGATATTTCTGCCTGTGTTCAGAGATTTTGCTCTTCAGATATGTAATTGTCTCATCTGTGTGAACAGGGGCTACAACAATTTCAACAATATCCTTTAAATCTAAAAGCACCTGCCAGGCTAGCTCGTCTTCAGGTACCAAATGTGCCATCATAAATGGAAGCAATCTCAGTAAGTTCCATGTGTTTTCATGTGCATTGCCGCCTATAGTCTTTTTAGTAGCAAAAGTGCGCTGTACAACATGTGGTTTATTGGTTTTGTCTCCCCACTTGTATGGAAATATCAGGATTATTGAAAAATACTTCGTTGAAATCAAAAGATGTAGGCAATGTGCGAGCTCAACAGGAACAATGCTCTCAAATAAATCGTGTGCAATGTCAGGAGGATAACCTGTGTTCACATGAGAGTAGGAAAGCTTCTCTGTTAAAACACATCCTTTCTTAACTCCGTAGCAGTTGCTTTCATTCTGCTTAGTGGACTTGACATGGGCTTCATGGATTTCTTTGGTTCCAAGTGTAAAAGCACCAGACTTCACTTCCTCACTTTGAAATTCTGACCTCTGTCCTGTACAAAATCTACAAATGTATTCTCCAGAAAAGCTCTCAACAAAGCCAGCAATTCCATGAGCTCCAAGATTCCTGTCCTGGGTAATCACACATACACTACTGATGCGGTAGATAGAGCTTTGGTTGAACAACGCTTAAGCATTCCTTTAACCCGTTTAGTCCCATTTTTTTCTCAGCCAAACTGTGTGACTTTTCTAAAAATATATTTTGGAAACGTTAGTGAAAATATGTGTTTTCTTGGTCACAGTCGTGGCCCGTGGGAAACTAAAGAGTCTAAAAGTTGCAACCGTTGATCAGTTAGGACCATTTAAAACCATATATTAGCTTAAATTTACTTAAATTTTCTTTATCGACCAACAAGCAATATTGAAGAATATAAGAAGGATATAAACCTGCATGCACCCTTTTGGGTCCTCTTGATCTACAATGTCCCACTCTTGAGACATCAAACTATATGAAACAAAACAGATGCTACTTAAGATTTTGTATTTACAATGAACTAAGCTTCTGTGAGCAAGTAATAGATGTGTTAGTACCGTGTTATTAACATGTTATTAACATGATCTAGATCTACATCCGGATTTCTGTAAAGCTGCCTTGTGACAAAGTCTATTGTTAAAAGAGCTATACAAATAAAATTTTATTGAATTGAATATGTGATTATAAATACCAAATATAGTAGTTATAGCTATTATAGTTTTACTTAACTTCTGCAGAAATCAGACGCAGACGGCTTCTTTCTAAGGTGCAAGCAGGAAGTGAATGGCTCTGGTCATGTGACCATTTATACCACCCACAAGAAAATTGTACGTATTAAATTAAGAACATCTATCATTTTTTCCCCTTTTGTTTGCTTTTTTTTTTTTTTTTATAGCAACAAACACATTAACAACTTCCCAAAAAGTTAAAATCAAATTAAAGGCATTTAAAGGGCAGGGCTTAAGGGGTTTGTCAAAAACAATAGAAAATCAATCAAATATTGACTGCCAAAAGGCTGCAAGTGAAGGACACTACCAGAACATGAGACAAACAATAGCAGGAGCTTGGTGATATCAAGTGTATGAGGGATCCAGATCTGGATTAATAAAAAATTTGATCATGAATGAATTAGATGAAGGATTATATCCCACTCAACATTTACCTGCAAGTCGGTCTCATCGCTGCCTAATGAAAAAGGCAGAAGGAGGGACAGGAGCAAGGACTATACCCTATAATTTAGAAATAGTACTACTGCTAGCAATATCAATGTGAAAAAATGAGATAAAGAGGAAGATGGAGAAACATGTTGAGGACACATGCTTAACATTTTTGGGTTTAGGGTTTTGTAGATGCTTAAACAAATGTGTTTTGAAAAGGATGTGCTGATGTTGTGTCTTATCATTCTTATAAAACACTGGAAAAGGAGAAAAAGTGAGAGAAAATAAAAAAGGAGCGGGAGAAAGACAGAGAGAGAGGCAGAGCAAACGTAGGAGTGCTCGTAGTTTTGGATCGAGAGGTTGTCGTTATGCCAACGGTTGTCAGGGAAGTTATAGATTTAACAAAGTGCACAGAGGACGTCACATCCTAATAAAGTTCACACTGCTGGGATTATTAATGCACTTCATAAATGTTAAACACAGAATTCTGGTAAATGAGCGACGAACACATTTCCCTTTAACACAACCTGGATAAATGTCCATTTAGTTTACTATAAATATAGAAGCTGTGTCATTATAACTGTCCACTGCACAATGCTGCCCTGAGACAACTGGAAAATAATTGGGTACAGGGGTCAAAGGTCATGAGCGTAATGACTGGAATATGAGCAGATAGATAGATAGATAGATAGATAGATAGATAGATAGACAGACATTAGACAGATAGACAGATCATAGATAGATAGATAGATAGATAGACAGAGACAGACAGATAGACATTAGACAGATAGATAGACAGATATATAGACACAGGCAGACAGATAGAGACAGACAGACAGACAGATAGATAGATAGAACAGACAGGTAGACATTAGACAGACAGACAGATCGATAGATAGACAGAGACAGACCGACATTAGACAGATAGATAGATCGATAGATAGACAGAGACAGACCGACATTAGACAGATAGATAGACAGATAGACATTAAACAGACCGACAGATAGATAGATAGACATTAGACAGACAGACAAATAGATAGATAGAGACAAATAGACAGATAGATAGTTAGATAGACAGAGACAGACCGACATTAGACAGACAGACAGATAGATAGATAGAGACAAATAGACAGATAGATAGTTAGATAGACAGAGACAGACTGACATTAGACAGACAGACAGATAGATAGATAGAGACAAATAGACAGATAGATAGATAGTTAGATAGACAGGGACAGACTGACATTAGACAGACAGACAGATAGATAGATAGATAGACAGACATTAGACAGACAGATAGATAGATAAAGACAAATAGACAGATAGATAGTTAGATAGACAGAGACAGACCGACATTAGACAGACAGACAGATAGATAGATAGACAGACATTAGACAGACAGATAGATAGATAGAGACAAATAGACAGATAGATAGTTAGATAGACAGAGACAGACCGGCATTAGACAGACAGACGGACAGACAGATAGATAGATACAGGTGATGGACAAAATAACAGAAACACCACATGAAGTGACTAAATCACAATTATAAACACAGCTGCGCAGGTGAGTTATATTAGGTTGATTATCAGCTAACAGCATGCAGCAGCTATAAAAGCGGTCTGACAATTAGCACTTTAATATGTGAGATTTCAAATCAACATGAGGCAACTAAGAGTTCCAAAGCAGGTGCTTCAGTCACAAAAACTGGAAAGTGATTTAATGTTTTAAGTGGAACAGTCTCAAAAATCATGGCAGCATCAAACATGGACAAACGGCATCAGCAAAGAGGAACAGTGGTCACAAGTCGAAGCTCACTGACAGGGATAGACGGACACGCTACAGGATAGTTCCTAAATGCCCCAAAAGTACAGCCACAAAAATAACCACAGGGTTGAGTGAGCACCTCTATGACCCAGTCCCAACAACAAACTGTACGTCGTGAGCTTCACAAAGCTGGGATTCATGGCAGGGCTGGCATTCGGAAGCACAAAATCTGGACCGTTTACAAACCTATCTCATTGAAAGTAACATCACAGCAATCTAGAACAAACTAGAGCTGTGTCTCAAATTGCACACTTGCGTACTTTAGACAGTTTTTGAGTATTAACGCAAACCGATTTCCCTCTCGTGTAGCCTACAAACCTACTATATAGATCTTCCAGATTAGTAAATACTTTTAAATGTAAGGTCATAGTATGCGATTTGAGACGGAGCCTAAGAGTTCATTCAACACCTACACCTGGATTTTGCTGTGCAACATTAGTTAACTTGCTCAACTCGTCCATGTCAACATTTACTGAATATCGGATCGCAATATTCAGAAAAAGACGTTTTTTTTTTATTGCAGTACATTTATTATTATTATTATTATTTAAGAAAACCAGAATAAAGTGTGTTGAACTTAATTTGGCACTTCCAGCAGCAGCATAGCAACAGAGTTACTGAGGAGGTCCATCTGTCTGTCTTTTTCTCTCTAATAATAATAGTAATAGTAATAATAATAATAGTATGTGTTCAGCATTGTCTCTCCCTCCTGAAGTCTCTGCTTTTCTCTCTGTAATTTTCTGTCTTATTCGTTCTGTTTCTCTTCCTTTTCCACCTTTTTTCTCTCTCCCTCTCCGTGATTGATTACCGTTGTTCCCACACTGTATCGCTCTCCATGGCAACAATACTTTCTTATAAATGAGTGTGTGGCAAACGATGAAAAATTCATGTGTGGCAGGAAGCAACACACACACACACACACACACCTACTCATTTTTGTGTCAACAGTAGTAATTGATTTAGAGCCACGTACGAGTAGTAGCTTTATTTCTAATTTGAAAAGCAAGCGCACACACACACACACACACACACACACACACACACACACTGCAGTGTATTCAGTATAAACCTTTTTAGCATTTGGTGAACTTTGGTCTAGAGATTTATTTAATATTCTTCATAGCGATGAAACAGCACATGCACTGATGAGTGTCTGATGTGTATATATATATGTGTATATATGTGTGTGTGTGTGTGTGTGTGTGTGTGTGAGGGGGGGGCATGATGAAATGATGGCGGGAGGGGGGTTGAGGCTGAACAAACAGATACACTGACAGAAGAACAGACAGAGAAAGAGAGAGAGATATATGTCGTTTCATCATGGAGCTCATCAGGGCTGCAGTGATCTTTTCCAGTCTTCTTCTCACAGGTAACTTACACACACGTTTACTTTATTTATTTATTTATTTTTTACAACAAAATAAATGCTATTTTTTCCTCACCACTGTCACCTCGCTTAATTGGGGTTTGTGCCTAAGTTTATAAGGACCCTTAAACTTTAAAGGATCTGTATGCATGACTTTTAAAAAAAGATCCGTAATTACGGGTTTAAAAAAAATGACCTGTATATAGAAACAAAATGTATTTAGGATCTGACTAAATTCACAGGGACGCTCAAAAACATATTCAACATTGCTTTTCTAATGTGAGCCACAACTTATTTCCATGCAGGTATTAACATGAATGTGGCCAGTATTGTTAATTAAAAATACTATGACATCATGCATCTGATAAAATGGGGCATGATGTCGTTTAAAGTTACAATGGGGGCCAGTCTAATTTCAGGGCACGTTTAAACATTTAATATGATGTCTGACCTAGGGAACGTAATTCGTGAAATCTGGGGCACCTGTAAACATCTAAATATAGTCACTGGTGCAACTCTAGGGCCCAGTAAACTGCCAAAAAACGGATATTATTCGTCTGCCAATAAAGACAGAAAAATAATTAAAACCATCTGAAACAGACAGTCGGATCTAGGGAACCTAATTAGTGCGGCTCACAGGGCACAGTGTCCACCTGATTTCATTTAATATCTCTCCTGCTTAAGGAGGAAGGAAACCTAACTAGGGAAAATCAGGTGTTGTGGTTGAATTACACAGTTTATCCTCAGGCACTTCTGCTCTGAACAAAGTCCTTCGTTTGATTGACAGCTCGAACTCACTCTGTCAACTAACGTAGTGTGCATCTGTGACAGACTCTGGAGAACCACATCACTGAAGAACTGTGCTTTTTCAACCCCAGACAATTGATTCAACTCATTAGCCTTTTAAAAAAGCTGCAGAAGGATAAAATGGTGGAGCCGGAAAACACACAAAATGAGGCAGTAGAACAGCTCAGCAGCTCAGAGGTTAAGGTTCTGCGCTAGTGATTGTGGGTTTAAATCCTATTAGCACTGCCTTGAGCCAGACTCTTAACACTCAGCTGCACAGCTATGTGATGTGTTACTAGTAAGGCAGTGTCAGTGGATAATTTTGGTGCGTTGGACGCTGACGTAATGAATGCTGCTATAAAACACCTGTTATTTTTTTTACTGTGATCATTTCAGCACTGGCTCAGAAGCCGGTTTTGTCCATTGAGCCTCGCAATGCGGCCATTAAACAGGATGACACGACGAGCTTCCGGTGTCGAGTGACCAGCGGCTTGCAGCCTGTACAGCTGGAGTGGAAAAGATCCAACAACCAACCACTAGCAGGTGGGTTTTTAGATCGTATTCAAATGTATTTTAACACATAAATAGTGTGTATGGAACCCCATAAATCAGTATATTCAGGTAAAGCTTGACCGAAGACACTGGGGCGCTGAACACATCTGACCTTTAGCTACAGATGACCGAGCTTACTTTACACTTTATTTCATTAGGCGCTCATCTCAGTGTTACGTTTGTATAATTTACTGCAATTTCTTATTGTTAGAGCTGAAGTACACTCGCACTCGACCTGAAATCTATCTGAATATCCTGTTCACACACCATCCGCTTCAATGGTTTTTTTTTATTATGGTATGATGTTTTTATTTATTTACCCTCATCACAATGTGTTTTTCTTCTAGATAATGTAAAAGTTGGCCCCGATGGGTCCGTACTGACCATTGCTGTTGCTCGCCCCGGTAACCAGGGACAGTACCGCTGCATAGCAACCAACGCACAAGGCAAAGCCATGGTCACTGTGACGCTGACTGTTAAGCGTGAGTCCATTGTGTGTGTGTGTGTGTGTGTGTGTGTGTGTGTGTGTGTGTGTGTGTGTGTTTATCCATGTGTATATGTGATGTGGATTTTTGTGCATAATAATGTATTTGTGTGTGTGTGTGATTGTGTGTGTGTGTGTGTGATTGTGTGTGTGATTGTGTGTGTGTGTGTGTGTGATTGTGTGTTTGATTGTGTGTGTGATTGTGTGTGTGTGTGTGTGATTGTGTGTGTGTGTGTGTGATTGTGTGTGTGTGTGTGATTGTGTGTGTGATTGTGTGTGTGTGTGATTGTGTGTGTGTGTGATTGTGTGTGTGATTGTGTGTGTGTTAGAGCCTCCAAAAGTACGTGTGACGCCCGCCAGCCCATTGAAGGTAAAAGTGGGTGGGGTCACATCTTTGGAATGCCATGCCTCGGGAAAGCCCCGCCCCTCCATTACCTGGTTTAAACAGGAAGCAGGAAGGGAGACTGTCCTGGTTTCCACGACGACGGACACCAGCTTGACCGCGAAGGTATGTGTGTGTGTGTGTGTGTTAACATAACCAACATGTGTATGTTATAAATGCGTTATTAACATACGTGTATCTGCAGGTGATGGTTTCAGCCCCACAGGATGCCGGGACGTTCGTGTGCCGCGCCCAAAACAGAGACGGTACGTCCGAGGAGAAGGTGGAGCTTAAGCTAGAGGGTGGAGCCTCAACAGCCGTGGAACCCAAGGCTACGGTGCGCCAGACGGACATGATAGCTGTAGAGGGCCAAACGGTGACCATGCACTGCCAGGCCACCGGTAACCGAGAGAGTTAACACACAGTACACACACTGCATCATACACACACATAGACACGCTCCTGATTACTGAATAAGCTCCGCCTCTTCTCTCAGGTTCCCCCACTCCTGTTCTTACCTGGTCGAAGCTGCGCTCTCCGTTGCCATGGCAGCACAAAGCAGAAAGAGGAACTTTGACCCTGAGTGACGTGGGACGGCAAGACTCGGGTACGGGCGGTGCGGCCGCGTCCTAAATCACGTACTTCTGCTTTTAGTAGTGTGCCTAAGTAGTGGATTAGTGTGTCCACAGCGAAGCAAATCCTAATGTAAGGGAAGTCAACATGAAATATAAATGCAAAGAAATCAAGAAGCCGGATTTTAAAAACAAAAGATGGACTAAATCGGCTAATTTTCAATATGGATTAAAATGAATTATTTGAAACATTTAGGGACATAATAGATAAAAGTACTTAGAAAAAGTATAAACGCTAGCCCCGCCCCTAACCCTAAACTTAACCCTAAACTTAACCTTCGTAACTTTTTATACAAGTCTATACGAGTTTATACGAGTCGTGCGAATTGTTCCAAATTTGCAAGTATGAGACAATGCTGTTTCTTTTGGATAATAGGAAAAAGTGCAGATGCAGATTTTTATTTCCCCCATTTATTCTTACATTTTTTTTTTTTTTTTCTCTTTCTGATGTTTTCTACAAGTATGATTTGATGTACATCTATTTTTTTGTATTACATCCCTTATAACAAAAATGTAAATAATGTAAGTGCTGTGAAAATAGAGGATCGAATCCTTTCAATTAATTTACGGTCAGTAACCAGAATCAGTGTGTGGTTCGAGGCGCAGATTTCTTTCTCTTTCGTGACTCTTTCATAAGTAAATTTAAGAGTTTGTATTCTTAGTTTGTGAATGATTTTGTACAGAATTTGAAGCTGTATTTCAACTTTCACCAGAGAATTTGTTTAGACGGGTATTTGCACTTTTACTTGAGATGAGGAATGTGTGTACTTTTACCACCTCTGGTTATAATACACGTGTTTCCTCATGATAAGTGTCAAGGTGAATTTTCGAAAGCTCTCAGGATGTTCATCATTGAGAGGTCAAAGGTCAGAGGTCGCTCTAGCTGTGGTCTGTCCGAGTTCTCACACACGCTTGAATGCTGTAATTATTATGCTCTTATTATTGTAGGAAATAAGTGTGTGTCTCACTCTCTGTCTCAGGTCAGTATATCTGTAATGCCACGAATGCTCTGGGTTTCAGTGAAGCTTACGTGCAGCTGGAGGTGGACAGTAAGTCAGACACACACACACACACACACATATGAAGGTAATGCATTTTTAAAAATTAATATGATCAACATAGAAGGCTAGAGGAAACTAAAACACACACACATATGAAGGTAATGCATTTTTAAAAATAAATATTATCAACATAGAAGGATAGA
>JAOUQW010057227.1:0-14833 GCA_028565825.1 Olivaichthys viedmensis
TATCCATTTAAGTAGGAAGTCCTAGGCATAAACTTTTTTTGAGAAGTGCAAGTCTTTAGGATATCCATATGAATAGAGAATAAACAACAAGAGGTGAATCTTTTAACGTTGAGGCGTAATAAAGCTCTGTGTCCTGGCACTGAGTGATAGGTGAAGCTTCTCCGTTATGTCATTAATGTCTTTCTTTCACATTTCTCTCGGCTGCTGTACAGAAAGCTGGAGTGAGTTTGAGCTCCGTTCCACGTCGTTGCATCGTAATACTGCCGTCGTCTTCAAGCTCTGTTCTCAATCAAATCAGCGAAGAGAAAGACATGAACCTTTCATGAGCTAAAGAGCAAGAGAACATTTACACTGAGCTGCATACATGTGTGTATGTATCTAACACTGTTTCACACTGAAAACTACAGTGGCCATGAAAAACAAATCAATACAACTAAATTTAGGGAAACGGCAACGGAAATGTTTCCTCACTGCGATTAGAGAAGGTGAGAATCTCGTTGTAAAACTACAACTCGGGCGTGGAGAAGCGTGGAGCCTAAATTCTGTGCTTTAATGAATAAAAATAACGTGTAAATGTGTTAGAATATTAATAACATGCGTTACCTCTGTATAAGATCAATTACAGTTTGTTTAAGATGAAGTGTCTCTTGACATGTTTGAGTTTGTTTTTCATCAACATAACACACACACACACACACACACACACACACACACACACACACACTGAGAAACGGAAAACGAGACCAGTGTGATTCAATAAAGCAGAACAAAAGCGAGAGCTCAGTGTGTCTCTGGTCCTGCACTTCCTGTCCTGCTGCTGTCGGAATGTGGGCACTTCCTGTCCGGCAGCTGTGGTGCAGGAAACGCAGTGTGTCACTGAGGGTCCATGTGGACGCCCCGTCCCCAGGTCCAACCTGTCAATCATCAGTGGGACCAGTGAGGGGAGAGAGAGGACCGGTATGACGTCACACGCACGCACACACACACACACACACACACCCTAAAACACACACACACACACACACTAAAACACACACACACACACACACATACACACACACTAAAACACACACACACACACACATACCCTAAAACACACGCACACACACACACACTAAAACACACATACACACACACACACATACACACACACTAAAACACACACACGCACATACACACACACTAAAACACACACACACGCGCACACGCACACACGCACGCACGCACGCACACACACACACCCACACACACACACACACACACATACTAAAACACACAAACACACACACCACGCACACACACACACACCAACACACACACACACATACTAAAACACACAAACACACACACACACCACGCACACACACACACACCAACACACATACTAAAACACACAAACACACACACACACACACACACACCACACACACACACACTAAAACACACACACATCCACACACACACACACATACTAAAACACACATACACACACACACACACCACACACACACACACACACACACACACACACACACACCACACACACACACACACTTTGACCCAGATGTAAATGTAGTTGTATGTTTCATGCAGACTCCTCTATCACTTTATTACCTTCATTTTACATTTACTTTATTTCATATTTCATTTATTCGCTGATTGTATTTATTTTATTTACTTTTATGTTTGACTGCTGATATCTGTCTGTCTGTCTGTCTGTGTCTATCTGTCTATCTTTCTCTCTGTCTATACCTCTGCCTGTCTATCTTTCTATATGTCTGTCTTATTTGTCTGTCTTTTTATGTCTCTCTCTGTGTCTGTCTGTCTGTCTGTCTGTGTCTGTCTGTCTGTCTGCCTGTGTCTGTCTGCCTGTCTCTGTCTGTCTGTCTCTGTATGTCTGTCTGTCTGTCTGTACAAATCTAATTATGCAGTATGGAGGTTTAATAATGTAACTGCGTGTGATAGTTGAAGTTTAATTGCATTATTAAAGTATAAATTTTAATGTAGTGATTAAATCCACTCCTAAAGCAGAAAAATGAAATACCAGACTGGTATTTTCTTCGGCTGTTCTTCATGTTAGCATGTGATCGATGATGTGAGACAGTTTTAGTTGATGTTATTGGCGGTGGTTTTGGCCGATGCAGGGATGGTGGTGATGAGGTGAGATGAGGTTGTTGTGGTTTATTTGAGTGTCTTCCTGTGTTTTGTTTGAAGTCGTCTGTTCCTGAAGGCCAACTTTAAAAATTTAAAACCAGCGTTACACCCTTTTTCACTGTGATGCAACTCTTCAGAAGTCCAAACGGCTGTGAGGCAACTTAGATTCTTTTTTTTTGCTTTCTCTTTTAATGTTTTTGGAGAATCACAATGTGCATGTGTGCGTGTGCGCGTGTGTGTGTGTGTGTGTGGTGGTGTAGATGAACAGGATGTGGACAAGAGACAAGAAGACGGTGGAATCCAGGTGTGCTATTGTAACATGATTGATCTGAGTTTCACTGTTGGACCAGGTGTGTGTGTGTGTGTGTGTGTGTGTGTGTGTCTTGTTTTGACTTTTGTGATGACATCATCACATCTATCAGTGTTTGAAACGAATGACATCTGCAGGTACAAAGAATAAAACACTGTCATTCACCGAACAGCCGTAAATCAGAAGAGCAAATAAATCATAACACAAAATGAGGGATTTTTCACATTTGCACATTAATGTGTCAATTTTAATTAAATGTGTAATTTAAAAGCTCGACGTTCCAACTAATCATTTCATTGTTCCATTTAATTAATTTGCAGTAAATTTCTGAGACTCATCGAGGACGAGCTCTTTATCTACACTGGTGTTGAGTTACAAAAAACTAGAAAAGCAAAATCCAAACAGATGGAGAAAAAGAAAACGTTAGTAATTATAACATAAAGTCAAACATTCACAATCTCACACGACTGGGTTCATAATGAAATATTTAAAGCAGCGCAGTGTAAATAAAAGGCCGTCTGTAAAGCTTCTTGAGCAATTTACATTTATATTTACATTTACATTTACTTATTCGGCAGGTGCTTTTATCCAGCGTGCCTCGCAGGTGAAGGCAGGTGATACTGCAGAGTTAAACACACACCCACTGACCAGGAGCAAGTGTGAGATACCTGTAGGACAAAACAAAGGGAACAGAAACCGAACACAACAGCTGAATTTAGTGCAATCACTCGAGCTACAATATAATAAATAATCCAAAAAATAATAGAGTCCAACAATACCCAAATGATACTTATCAGATTTTTTATTTGATAAAACAGTTGAATGAAGGAGAACTAGGTTGTGTTTTTCTTTATTGTGCTGCTTTGTTGCATGATTATGATGTTAACATGAACGTAGCTTCTTAAACCAGATCAGCAAAGTGCAATTTCACGCTTTGAGCCTTTTTAGCTTTTTACTAGACGCATGTACTAAATACACTCTCATGACGCTTTCGACTCAACACTTTCATATAAACAAAATATTTGCAGCGACGCTTTTGTTCATATTGAATTTTTTTCAAATGGATTTGTTCTGTTATTTTATGAAACTATCGCTTTAATACCAATATCATTTATATAAATAGAGTCCCAGCAGCAGGCATGTAAAATGTCATCACATTTATTATTGCTGATTTTAGGATCCTTCAGATATGGACAGACAGAAAAAATCCTTTAATATCACTGTAAAATTCAGTCTATTGCAGAATTTATTGCAGAGGTGGAGTGAAATCTGGTATACAGTTGTATTTATACTGTTGAAATCTGGCATCATGAGGAATATTTGCATGTTACATTATTGATATTAGAGTATTTTCTAGGGTTTCAACATTATATAATCACACAAATATTTTTTTTATAAATTGTACAAAACCAAGATATTTTTTTTCTGCAACTTCTTAAAGGAATAAAAGGTTAAAGGTTAATTTCTGGTGTTGGGCTGCTTTCCTAAAAACCCAACTCACCAAAAGTTTATGTTTAGCAAGAAAAGGACATTTATCATATTGCTGAATGTCAGTTTCTCTTACCAAACACACAGTTGTGTGGGTTTTACTTTTTTGGGAAATGTCATCTCCCTTTCCACCAAATTGTAATAGAGTTATTAAATTATTTGACTAATTTATTATGTTACAAGTACGAAACCAATCAGAAAGTTCTGGGTTAAATGCCAGATCATCCCGGTTCATGATGCATTACTGAAGCACTGAACAGAATATTAAACGTACTGAACATTACATTTAATATCTATAAATGTAATATCTTAAGTGCATGTATTAAATCTTATGCTCTTAATGCCAGCAGTTTTCCCAGAATCCTTTTAGGAACAATTCCATGGTTTTTAGATTTTTTTTCTTCCTCTTGTTTTTCCCCCCAGATACGTATAAAGCCCTGGTGGAATTATACAGAACGTTTGGTTCTGTCCACACCATTAAACACCGGTTTTTCTAGAACGTTTGTCAATAAGAGACGTTCTGACCACAGTGTTAGTTTAAAGCATAGAATTCCGAGGCCACAATCAAACACTCGTTTAACTCGATGAAGACAACAGCAGTTTGGTGACGGCTTGTTTCCGAAGCCATTCAGCTCCTGTTTTATTTTTGAGCTGGATGCAGAGAGACCACAAACAAGAAACAAGCATGTAATTGGCCAAAAAAAGAACGGGCCAAAAATAAGGCATTGAGAAAAAAACACAAAAGAGGGCGGTAAAAATGTGAGTGTGTGTGTGTGTGAGAGAAAAGTGGGAAACTGAGGAAAGAGATGAGTAGAGATTATTCCTCTGCAGCTGCCCTCAGAGCTTTACCCACAGGAAGTGAAGCGTCACCCACAGGAAGTGAGGCACTGACGGGCCAATCAGCAGGGTGCGGCAGGACGGGGGGATTTAGGGAAGCCAGGCTCCAGCAGGTCTGCTGTGGCAGTGGAACAGCGGCGTTATGGCCTGCTCATGGACACGGTGGTTATTCAGTGGTCATCTCATTAAAGCAGGCTGGTACTGAGGGGCGTGGCTCTGACCTCTTACACTCCATTCACTCCATATGTCTCTCGCTCACTCTTTCTCTCTCTCTCTCTCGCTCCATGCCAGTGTTGTTATACCACAGACTCCAGTGTGACCAGCCAACTCCACACAGCTCACACTTTTCCCACACAACTTTTTTTCTCTGTCTCTGTCTTTAGATTCATTTCCACACACAGAGGAACCGCTCTGATGGCTTTTCCACATGGACACGGTACGGTACGGTACGGCACGCTTACAATGCTCAGCAAAGCAGAACTGTTCGGGTGGGGTCAGCGTAATGACGTACATATTCACCGACCAATCCGGCGTCACGCTTCCTCGTTACCTGTGCAGTAAAAATGAGAGCGTGTCACGATCGGTGAATCATTAAGTTCCACACTTTCTGTCTGTGTTTAAATGTCTATTTAAGAGAGCTGTGAATTGATCACAAAAAACTGAATCCGCTCGAGTGCAAACACTGAGATTTTACTGCAGATCTTAATCATGAGTGCTTCATTATGTGAAAAATTAAACTTCCCTTCATTTATCCTGTTTTCTCATCATCATTATTATTATTAATATTATTATTATTATTAGCTGTTTACTACAGTGGTGTCAAAGTGCTGTTTTATAAACTGCAGCTAATTCATGTACGTTGATCTCAGATTGGTGAATTGAGTTAAATTTGCAAAAATTATCACGACGAGGACTTTTCATGACCAACAACCTTTATTCAGCTACTATAAGATGTTTATTTGAATATTTTTCTTCTTCTCATTTCACATCATCCTATTAGTTTTATTTATTTATTTTCATTTAGTTCCTTGCTTTTATGCTGTATTGTAATGCAATGCCTTGAACAACAACATGGACAAAAGCTGCACAGAGCTCTGCACCAGCCTCCCAGGAGGAGAAAATCCCCCAAGACATTTTTTGGGGGGAGTTGGCGACCGCCGAGGTCATCCCAGACGCCACAGGAGGCGTATCCTAGTTCCCTGATGCCACGGGAGGCGTGGCCAAGTTCCCTGACGCCGCAGGTAGTATGACCGAATACCTTGATGCCGCTGGAGGCGTGGCAGAGTTCCCTGATGCCGCAGGAGGCGTGGCAGAGTTCCCTGATGCCGCAGGAGGCATGGCAGAGTTCCCTGATGCCGCAGGAGGCATGGCAGAGTTCCCTGGCACTGCGGAAGGCGTCCCATGGGTCTCGGACGCTGTGATGGACCAGCTGGCAGAGCTCCTCCAGGGGCTCACCCTCTCAAGGGGAGCATCGTAGTTGACCAACGCCGTGGTCACCCCCTCACCGCCAATGGCCAGCGCGAAGGTGGCGCCGCCCCCGGGCGTCGGGGACCTGGACGTCTCCCTGCCTCCAGCCTCCGCCGATGACGTCATCGCTCTGACCCCGGGCTTCGGGGACGGCGATGTTCCTCCGCCTCCCAATCCCGGGGAGGAAGTTCGCTCATGCAGTGCTGGCCATCAAGCACCCACCTGGACATGGACGTGGGGCCCACGGATTGCCGGTGCTCTGTCACGCACATGCCGCCTCGCGCTGCGGTACACGTGACCGCGTGGTGGTTGCCATGGCGACAAGCGCCACGCACTATCTGTTGACATTGTTTGTTCCCTGTCACGTGTGTTAGTGAGCCCACCTGCGTGTCATTTGTCCGTGTATTAGTGATTGTATAAGAAGCCCTCGTGTCCCAGTTTAGTTTGTCGGTAAATATTTCATGTCATGCCTGTTGCGCGCCGTGTATGTTTTCTAGGGTTTCTTTAATGTTTAAAAGTCAGAATAAAAGATATTGTTGTTAAGCGAATTTGCATCTGTGTCAGTCCCACGAACCCAGCGTGACATTGTGCACATTAATCTGGATTTCTGTAAAGCTGACTGTAAAAAATCACATACATTTCACATGTGAACATACTGTGAATGTCATGTGAATAATATGTGATAACATGTGAAGGTGCTTTTTTAACGTTATGCCATGAAATTGCACATGTGATCTGAAGTAAACACATGTGACATTATCTGAATAATCACAGCTCTAGAGACAGAGACGTGTTATTTCCTGTCGCCTTCCCCTCAGGATGGAGCGAGCTGTAGCAGAAAGGTAAAGGTGTCACAGGGAGGTGAACAGAGAGGAGGTCTGGGAGGAGATCAGTGGAGATCATGGAGGAGATCAGGGGGGAGATCATGGAGAAGATCAGGGAGGAGATCAGCAGAGGAGATCGGCTAAGATCAGGGAGGAGATCATAGAGGAAATCATGGAGAAAATCATGGAGGAGATCAGTGGAGAAGATCAGCTGAGGAGATCAGGGAGGAGATCAGTGAAGGAGATCATGGAGGAAATCATGGAGGAGATCGGGCAAGAGATCAGGGAGGAGCTCATGGAGGAGATCATGAAGGAGATCAGTGGAGGGGATCATGGAGGAGATCATGGAGGAGATCATGGAAGAGATCAGGAAGGAGATCATAGAGGAGATCAGGGAGGAGATCATGGAGGAGATCAGGGAGGAGATCAGGGAGGAGATCAGGGAAGAGATCAGGGAGGAGATCATGGAAGAGATCAGGGAGGAGCTCATGGAGGAGATCAGGGAGGAGATCAGGGAGGAGAACAGGGAGGAGATCAGGGAGGAGATCATGGAAGAGATCAGGGAGGAGATCAGGGAGGAGATCAAGGAGGAGATCATGGAGGAGATCATGGAGGAGATCAGAGAGGAGATTGTGTGAATGGCTCCTAATTGTTGACCATTAGAGGGCATTAGCACATTTCCACATGTCCGTAATCTCACTGCATCATCACTCAGTGTTAAACAGACTCAGTCATGTAGTGATCTTTGTGAGGAAGTTCTCATGCACATTTTAATGCACTATATTGGTTCTAATCATTGTGAATGTTTCTGTTAGAGCTCCGTGTCCCTCCCTTCATCATTTCCTTGTGATTACATCACTTCACTTTGTTTCTCTCACACCGAGCTCTCGTCCTCGTTCTCATGTGGAATATTTGACTCAGAAGCCCAGATATGGGAACATTTGTGTGTTGAAATGATGGACAGATCAGGAGAGGTCATGTGGAGAGGGAAAGAGAGAAAGAACTCTAATTTAACCACAGTTCTGAGTTCATAAAGCTCTAAAAGAGAAATGCGACCTATAAATGAAATGATAACTTCTCTTGTGTTCATGGGAACATTGTGATGTGGTTTTTTTAAATGTAATCAGCCACATGACCAGAGCCATTTACTTTAAGCACCTGAGAAAGAAGACGTTCTGCATCAGAGCTCTCTCTATAAAAGGAAGTAAAACATGTTACATCATAATATAAATATAAATAGAACTACCATATTTGGTGTATATCATCTTTAAAGGGTCTGTTATTGATATATTCATATTTATACCACATTTATATTATTCTTACAGAAACATTCACATTATGAGAGCTGGGAAAACACTCGGCTTATAAAATGTAAAAAAAATTATTGACTGTTAATAATCCTAATTATCCAAATATCACAAATTTAAATGTAAATATTATTACTATTATTATATTTTTATTATAAATGTAAATATGATTTAATAAATATTTAAATTTAAATATTCACTGCAAAAAATTATATCTCAGCAGGTGAAAACATCTTAAATATAGGAGAATTCATTAGGAGATTATATTAAATAATTATACGATTATTAAATGCATTTCTAGACATTTTTACTCATTTCAAGTTTTAAATGGTCTTATTTAATTGGCAGAGCATTTACTTCTATATTTAATATATCACTGTTTGCAGTGTAGTTACTTTAAATGTAACAAATATGAAGTTATAAAGTTACAAACTCTGTGTTTTTCTTTTTTCTTTGCTTCAGTGTTTGTCAAATATGAGTTCCTGTATTTATGGTTTTAAACATTTCCATCTATTTGATCAACTGATACAACTTTTGACTCTGTCGCAGTTAAAACTTATTTTATCACAAACCTTTCCCAAACTATTTTAAAATGTCGTACAGTCATGAATCTGTTCAAGGAGAAATCCGTGTTCTCACTCACACAGCTGGGGAAAAACAGGGATTAAACAGGTTAATGAAATTTTATTCTTCATGCCACCTAAATTCACACAACCCTTCTTATTATCGCCTGTGTGTGTGTGTGTGTGTGTGCGTGCGTGCGTGCGTGTGTGTGCATGTGTCCTTATTTCCGTAATGAAAGGATCCAAGCACAGCCTCCAGAGCCCTCCAAGAGCTTCGGAATGCTTTGGGAATGTTTTCACTCTGGTGGCACAATGCAGAGCGAGTTTAACTCCACAGCTTTCCCAGCTTTGTCATGCTAAAAGTGGCTGAGAGAGAGAGAGAGAGAGAGAGAGAGAGAGAGAAACTGTCATTAGCATTTGAAGGAACCTCCAACATCTGACAGAGAGAAAGTTCTCTCTCTCCCGCTCTCTCTTTCTCTCTCTCTCTCTCTCTCTCTCTCTCTCTCTCTCCTGATTTTTTCTCATTTTCTCTTTCTCTCTCTTGCTCATGCATTCACCCCCTCTCTCCTCCACTCCTCTCTTTCTCCTCTGGCCTCTTTTGTGTGTGTGTGTGTGTGTGTGTGTGTGTGTGTGTGTGTTGTTTGGGAGGCTTTGCCATCTGTTGAAGGGTTTGCATCTGTTTTTCTGTGTGAAATTAAAATGGAGGCACTGCTAAGAAAAGAAAGGGACCCTTTTGAGAGAAGAGTGCCCTTTCGGTCTCTCTCTTTCTCTCTCTCTCTTCATTTCTTTCTCTCTCTCTCTTCATTTCCTTCTCTCTCTCTTCTTTCCTCAGTGTGAGAAGAAACCCAGAGTCTTTAAAAAACTTGATTTTGTGGAGGTTTTTCCCAGACGCCAGGCCAGAAGAGCCCACTCAGCCCATAATGGTGGTCTAGAGATCGTTGAAATAAATTCACTCTAAGTTTAATCTCTGTTTTTTTCCGAGGCTTTAAAATAAATAACTAACAGGCAGATTTGTGATATTTTTATCTGCATTTTTTGAGCTGGAGCTTAAATAATGAGTTTACACAAAAATGCACAAAACAATCAAATAACACTCAGTTTTATTACTCCAAAAGACACGGAAAACTACACGAAAACTTACACGGCGAGCCGTGACAGGAAACATACAAACACATCGGATGACAACACGAGACTGATACACGGGGAGGCTTAAAGGGTAGACAAACAAGGAACAGCTGGTTACAATCAACATGATCAGACAGGGCGGACTAGACACACATACACACAAGCACGTGCTCAGGACGCACCCCCCCTCACGGCGCTGCTCCTGCAGTGCCACCACAGGCAATCCAGGGGACCGTGGGCCCAATGCTCATGTCCGGGTGGAGGCCCGTAGGCCGGGCCCGCACCAGGGACCGATCACCCATAGTGCAGCCAGGGAGCGGAGCGATAACGAGCCCCGCCATGGCAGGACACAGCGTGCCGTCATCCCTGAAGCCCAGGGGCAGAGCGATGACGGCCTCCAGAGGTGCGGTGACGACCACAGTGTTGGTCCCTGTCGGTGCTCCCCCCGAGATGGTGAGCTTCCTGAGGAGCTCCGCTAGCCGGTCCAGGGATGCGTTGGACACCCGGGGGCCGCCCTCTGCAGTGTCTGAGAACCCTGCCACGCCTCTTGCAGCGTCAGGGCGTTCAGCCACACCTCCCGCGGCATCAGGGAGTTCGACCACGCCTCCAGCGGCGTCAGGGACGGCCTCGGCGGCCATCATCAGTTCCCCCCCAGGTCCTCGGAGGGTAGTACTCCGGACTGGATTGGAGCCACGCGGTTTCTGTGGCGGGTTCCGAGGCGCAGCGGAAGGGACAAGCTGTCACGACAATGCCACCACGGCGGCCAAGATGTTGAGCCACGCTTGCTGTTCTACGCTCTCCTGGCATATCTTGGCTAAGCACTCTGTCTCCGTGGTGGTGGCGCTCCTCCCTGGAGCGGTGAGGCCTGCCACGAGGGCGCTGATCCCGTCCACTCCCCGCCAATGCTCCTCGAGCTCCCGGAGCATACCCCCCAAGTCCGCGGCCATCGGGGGGGGGGCTTGCTGTGTCCTTTTTTAGGTCGTCCAATCTGTCATGTTGCAGACAGGGGTAGACGGACACAAGTGCAAAGCCTTTTTAACCCTCAGTTTTATTACTCCAAAAGCGCCGGAAAACCATTTAGAGCTTTAAACGTCATAAGCAGGACTTTGTGGTCTATGTGGAACTTAATAGGCAGCCTTGTCCTTGTCTTGTTTTTCTTTTATGTGCTGGAATGTTTTGGCCTGAATTCTCTCACATGCAACATCCGTGTAAATTCATGAATATCTGTGTTTTTCCAAAAACAACTTGCATGACCTCAGCCCATCCGAACAGACCCCGTGTGGATGAGCATAGAGCTGCAGTCCAACCAAACCATCTCAGATCGTCTTACCCAAAGCAAACAGTCACGAACCTGCGTCAGCACCACACTGCCCAGATCCGTAATGTTTATTTTGGCATCCTCAGAATGCTTTCTCATAAGCATTAGTGATGATGGTGACTGCAGACATTTCACACATGAGCATCAACTGACCAGAGACGTCCATCATTCAACCAGATATTCTTATTTTAAGTGCATTTTAAGTCTGCCTTCATCTGGTCTGTCAAATATACGGGTCCATATTAAAATCTTGTACATGACGACAACGTCTTTTCTTCATCCTCCAGAGACGTGTTAAAACTTTCACTCGAAATCTAAATGTTCCATGAATATCTGGCAAAGACGTCTTTTAAACATCTTAATGATTTTAACCTACAAACGTGTAGAGTGTGTAATCTGATGCTTGTGAAAAAACAGATCTACACATTTAAATCTAAAATAAAAAAAACTTCAACATGAAACTAAATGTTGTCCAAAGTCTTATTTCTTATGATCTTTAAACAGTAAGAAAAAACAGTACCAGGGAAAAACAGGTGACAACATTCATTGTTAATACAAAGCTTGTACACAAACACACACACACACACACACACCTGCTCCACTATAGAGGAATGACAATAGGAGTGTGTGTGTGTGTGTGTGTGTGTGTGTGTGTGTGTGTGCTTCTATGCAGGAATTCAAGGTCACAGCCCGGGAAGGAAAGATGTGACAAAAACAATGACGGCACAAACTTACAACGACATGCGGGCTCACAGCTGCAGGTCAGACTAGTGTGTGTGTCTGTGTGTGCGTGTGTGTGTCATTGTGTGTGTGTGTGTGTGTGTGTGTGCGTGTGTGTGTACGTGTGCGTGTCAGTGTGTCTATATGTTTGTGTGCGTGTGTGTGTGTGTGTGTGTGTGTGTCAGTGTGTCTATATGTTTGTGTGCGTGTGTGTGTGTGTCAGTGTGTCTATATGTTTGTGTGTGTGTGTGTGTGTGTATGTGTGCATATAGTAGTAAATATATCAACATGATATATTTACTACAGTGCACCTAAACCAGTGCTAGATTGACCATATAGAAATAATAAAAAGAATTGTTTAAAATAAACAACACAAATTTTTTCACACAATCAATTGGAGAAACAAGTTGTCTCTTGCAAAATTCCTTCTTTTTTTTAAATAATATAGTTTCCTCTCAAAAAATAATGTTGCCTCTGACCAAATAATCCATTGCACAAATGTAAAATGTCTTCATCATCCATCACCATGGGGGGGAAACTAAAGAGCTTTAAACACTACAGATACAGAGTGGTGTTAATCTGCACAAGTCCCGTAACAGTTTGAACAGTTGAACAGTTTATTAATTCTTGGGGTTTTCGAGTTATAAAATTAGCTGTTAGACGCCACATTCAGGACAACGAGCTGTTCGGACAACACAGAGTTGCAGTAAAGAAACTCTTCCTGAGAGAAACCCACAAATTGAAGCTGCTGAACTTCACCAAGCCTCACTGGAGCTGCAGTTGGAGTCGTGTGTTTTTGTCGTCAGATGATGAGACCAAAATCAAACTTTTTGTCCGTGAACATCATCAGCATGTTTGGTGTAAAAAGGAGACTGAATACAAGGAAAAGCCCCCAAACCCACTGTTAAATATGGAGGTGGATCACTGAGGCTTTGGGGCTGTTTTGTGAAGATTATTGACATCATGAATTCTGCTAAGGACCAGTAGATTTTATCCCGAAACCTGATTCCTCTGCCAGGAGGTTAAAACTTGGCTGTAGAAGGAGCTTTCCACTAGATAAAGACCTCAAACACACATCCAACAAAAATCAACACAGAAATGGTGGCGGGACACAAAATCAAATGTTTTGCGATGAACATCTCAGTGTCTGGATTTGAACCCTGTTATAAACGCACAAACCTGAGAATATAAAGGAGAATATAAATGTTGTGTATGGAGGAGGGTCCAAGATCCTCTACACGTGTCTCCAACTTCAGTGCTGTTATTTTTTCCACAATCGTGGGGTGCCAATAATTTTGAAACCAGTGTTTTGCAGAAAAATTGCACTACTTAAAAAAAACTATTGTGTTAAAATAAAACTATACAGTGTCCCCATATGTTTATTGCATGCGTGTTTCATTCATTTTATTTTAGGCTCATATTCATGAAGGGTGCCAATAATTCTGCAGTGTTTCTCTGCCCCTGGTTGTTTAGTGACACTGTGGATCAGTAGATGGATGTGACCTGCACAATCTCAGTAAGTGATGTCATTCATCTCCTTCATGCTTTTTATTGACAGCAGATCTTTTCTCCTCTTTTCTCTCTCAGTGCTTGAGGAAGTTTGCTCTGCTGCAGACGTGTTCGCTCTTCAGCCAGCTTCACTCCGTCCACAAAAATGTCCGGCTCCTACGATGAATCCACCGCTGCTGACGAGACCATGGACAGTTTTTGGGAGGTACAGAAATGAAACACCACAAAAAAAGAAAACAATTTAGGCTTTTCAGTGGCCGTGGTTTATTCAGCGCTTCATCAATACTTGTGTTGTGCTTTCGCCAGTTCAGACTCTGATTAGAGTTAAAGCACAGAAGCGATGTTGTGCTTCATGTCAGAATCTGCCAGAAATCCAACAATGGGCTCTTTTTCAGACAGAACTGGCTCTTTATGAGGATTTCGCCACCTGCTGAGGTCCTTCAAAGCATCTCTGTTTTTTGTGAAGGCTCTTCAGTTTTAGAACTTTGTCATGTCAAGTCTTGCATCTCAAGTTGAGGAAAGTCATAATCTTATCACGAAACAAAAAAAAGGACTTTAACTAAATATTCAAACATGAAATCTAAATGCTGATCCATGCCACTATGAATGTGCAGGATCCCCGAGGTCTCTTATGTAGCTTCATCTCAATGCAAGACACCAGAACAAGCCTCGAGGACCAATTAGTGTGGTTCCAGATTTATTTCCACTAAAAGCAAGAATGCTAAAAAGGGGGTCAGGATTATCAGTGTATATTCCCAACGTGTAGAGATGAACCTTACTGAAGATCATAGCTCGGTTCTCTTAGTGCTGAACAAAGATGAAGTAGAAAAATTCCAGGATCTATTCCATCTGTAAAGCAGGAAGTGGAAATAAAGGGAAAGAAGCATCAGGATCAGTTACACAGTACTGACTGATATCTCAAGTGCAGGAGTGGAAAAAGTCCTGAAAAATGACACTTAATTATAGGGTTTGTGTCAAAATTGTGCTTAAATAAAAGTGGAAGTGGCTCGTCAACATTATACTCGAGTTAAAAAGTTAAAAAGTGTCCACACTTAAATGTACTCAAGTATTTAAAAAAGAAAAGAAAAAAGGAAACGATTTTTGTTAACATGGTTTCATAGCTTCAAATTTGTAACAGTTCACACGACTCAATTTATATAAAAAGTTACAAAGGTTAAGGTTGGAGTTGGGGGCGGGGTTAAAGGTGGAAT
>JAOUQW010057266.1:0-14829 GCA_028565825.1 Olivaichthys viedmensis
ACAGATCCTCCACCATACTTAACAGTGGGGATTAGGTTATTTTCTGTATAACCATCCTTCTTTTTACGCCAAACCCAACTTCAGTGTTTGTTGCCAAAATGCTGTATTTTGGTCTCACCTGACCATAGAACCCGGTTTCAGTCAAAGTTCCAGTAGCATCTAGTGAACTCCAGGAGCTCACGTTTGTGGTTAGATGAAAGAAAAGGCTTTCTTCTGGCATGCCTTCCAAATAGTTTGTTGGCATGGAGGTGGCCTCTAATTGTGTATTTGGACACTTGGTGACCCCATCTTCTGCAAATCTCCAACTGGAATACTTGGAGAAATTTTTGCCTCTTTAACCATCCTCCTCACTGTGTGTGGGCACAACATCTACTTGCATCCTCTTCTAGGCTGGTTCATTACAGCTCCAGATGTTTTAAACTTCTTAATTATTGCTCTGGAATATGGGCATTTTCAGGCATGGAGCCATTTTTTTTATAGCTATTGCCTTATTTATGAAGGTAAACACTCTGTGTCAATTCATTTGTGTATTCTTTAATCTTCCCCATGTTGATGAATGACTAAGGGAATTTGGCCCCTGTGTCACCTCATATTTATACCCCAGTGAAACAGGAGGTCATTGATGACCGCTTAAGAGTTCCTAAACACTCAGGTGAACTTAAAGTAAAAGGTAAAATATAATTATATATATTTTAAAAAGTTAAATATAAATGGTAACCTGCTTCAGTTACATTTTGTTCATAAGAATTTCTAGGGGTGCCAATAATTGACACATGTGGTTTTATTAATATATATATATATATATGAAAGAAAGAAAGAAAGCTTCTTTATTGTCACATATACATATACAAGTACAGTACAAAGAAATTTGATTCTTCGCATATCCCAGCATGTTGGTAAGCTGGGGTCAGAGCAAAGGGGCAGCTATGATACAGTGCCCCCTGGAGCAGGGAGGGTTAAGGGCCTTGCTCAAGGGCCCAACAGTGGCAGCTGAGGTTTGAACCCACGACCTTCTGATCAGTAGTCCAGTGCCCTAACCACTGAGCCACCACTGCCCACGAAGATACGAAAGGTTAATATGAGGTTCACTACAACATGCATGACCTACCTAGGGGTTAGGCCGGGGTTATGCTTGCTGTATGACTATGTGTACGTATGTGGACGCCGCAGCTACGCAACCATCATAGATCACATACTTGCTTCCGTAACGTCCGTAAATCTGGAGGATTAAAACTCTGTCCACTAGGGGGCAGGTCCGAGCCAAAACATCGCCAGCACTGGAATATCTTCTTCGACCAATTCCTGATTTTGCGCAAGAAAGTAAACAGTGAAGATTGCGGGAGTTGAGGAGGCTAATATAATAGCGAAAACGGAGAGTTTATTTCTCTCGTCCTACCTATCTGCGCGTTGCTACATTATACTGCCCCCGCCATTTACGCAGGTATACGTTGCGTTAATTTTTTGGGACGTACACAATCGACGTGCTGAATGAACGCAGGATATGGACTGGCGCCATTTTAAATGTCCGTCTACATTATCAGCAGCCAGTATAAACCAGGCCTTAATATGAGCTTCAGTACAACCTGCAGGAGATACGAAGGGTTAATGTGAGCTTCACTACAACCTGCAGGAGATATCAGTACAACCTGCAGGAGATATCAGGGGTTAATGTGAGCTTCAGTACAACCTGCAGGAGATATCAGTACAACCTGCAGGAGATATCAGGGGTTAATGTGAGCTTCAGTACAACCTGCAAGAGATACAAGGGGAGTTAATGTGAGCTTCAGTACAACCTGCAGGAGACACGGGGGGTTAATGTGAGCTTCACTACACCCTGCAGGAGATATGAGAAGTTAATGTGAGCTTCAGTACAACCTGCAGGATTTACAAGGGTTAATGTGAGCAGTTAAGGTTAGATGACAAGAAAGTTGTAAGTTCAATTCAATGACTGCCAGAGAGCCAGAGGGAAATTCATTATCATAAATACTTTATCTGTTTGTCAGAAATTTTGATCCTCGACTCTGTACTTGTGACTCACCTGTTTTCTCTGCATCTGCTCCAGATTGCTCCATAGTCTCCTCCCGAGTCACCTGTAAATCCTGCTGCTTATTCTTCGTAAACTCTACACTGCTGTTGATACAGTCTCTGGGAGTTGAAGCCTCATCTGTTTCCACTTTTCCTGTTTCCACTGTCCTTCCATTGTCCCTGCACTCTTCCGCCTGATTCAGATCCCCTCTTTTCCCATCCCCTTTACTCTGGTGGAAAAACATGCTGGTGCTGGGCATTGGGAGGAAGAGTGAGGCGATGAATGCGATGGAGATGAGCACTAGTGTGAACACCAGTATGTAGTAATATGACATTAATTTGAGTGAGAGCAGGATTTGTCCAGTGACAGAGCCGATGGTGTAGCCGATGAGCTGAGCTGAGCGACAGAATGACGTGGCTTTGAGGTAAAACTGCAGATCCACCACGCTGTAAATGTAGGAGAAATATGCCACCTCACACGCCGTCACCACGCCATAGAAGAACTGCATTGCCTGCATCCCCCCAACCTCCTGTAACCAAAGCAACATCGCTGTGGTTACAAAGAGGGCGGAGCATTGGAACACGATCACGGGTTTGTAGCGCAGCCAATCAGTGAGCAGGAACACAGGAAGTAACACGGCCAAGTATGAGTACGTCCACACCGGGAATATCTGATTGGCCACCTGAGTGAGAGGAAAAGAGTTTAGGGTTGAAATATCAATTAAACAAATAAGATCCGCTTTTATTTGTGAACCTAAGTTTCACACAGAGATAAAAAAATCATAACACTCTCCGCCCCTGCAGTCAAAGCAATTTATTTTAATTGGAATTCACAATGAACTACTGTAAAATATTTTTACAGTAAGTAAAATACTTACTCGCTAGCTAGCTTACCAGTTAACTGTTGTTATTAAATGCTACTGTTGGGCCCTTCAGCAAGGCCCTTAACCCTCCCTGCTCCAGGGGCGCTGTATCATGTCTGACCCCAGCTGATCCTTGTCCTTTGGGTCGGCCTCTGGTCCTGACCTTTTCCCTTGTTTCTGTCTATGGCCCTGATCCTTGTCCCTTGTGTTGGTCTCTGGTCCTGACCTTTTCCCTTGTTTCTGTCTATGGTCCTGTTCCTTGGGCCTTGTGTCGATCTCTGGCCCTGATCCTTGTCTTTTGGGTCAGCCTCTGGCCCTGACCTTTTCCCTTGTTTCTGTCTATGGTCCTGTTCCTTGAACCTTGTGTCGATCTCTGGCCCTGATCCTTGTCCCACATCACCTCATTGCTGCTCTCCCTCCACTGGCTTCCTGTAGCTGCCCACATAAGATTTAAAACACTGATGCTTGTCTACAAAGCCAAACTGTGTACCATGTTCCCTCGAGCCTAAAGCATGGTTTGACTTGACCCGCAATCCCTCAAGACACAAAGAAGACATGCATCTAGACTCTTCTCTGTACTGGCAGCCAGGTGGTGGAGTGATCTTCCCCTGCTGTCTGAACAGTGGAGTCGCTGGCTGTCTTCAAATGAAGACTGAAGACCCACCTCATCACTAAGTACTTAAACGAATGCCTGCACTGAATAAAAAAAACCCTTGTACTGTGTGTAAGTTCTTTACTAACTCCTGTCTAACAGGGTTTTTAGCTTAATGGTATTCTTAAACCCTGGCCTATTTGTACTAGTGTGAGAATATGTTTTTGATGGAGCCTATAAAGCACCTCTGTGTCGGCTCCTGGCTCTGATCCCCTTTCTCTGTGTCTTTCTCTGGTCTTTGGCCTTTTCTTCTGTGTCAGTCTTTAGTCTCTGACCCAGTCTCAGTCCTTGTTTTAAGCCTTGATTCCTACCCCTATTAGTTTCTATCCCTATCTTTGGCCCTGCTCCAGCTACTCACTCACTAGTTCTGCTGCTCCTGTCTCCATGGCCCTCTGACCTTCGATCCGACAACCCTTCTTTACACACACCCACATCCAACCAGTGTTACACAAAATATACTAGAACAGTTCTACCCTTCAGTTTAACGCATCCACTTAACTATCACTTTATTTCTATGGTCACCCTATTTTTTGGATAAGCATTCCAGTATGTTTTCAGTCAATGTCTAAATGGAATCTTCTTTCTTTTAACCTCTAGACACATTAATTAATTGCTATAAATAACTCTGTATATATCTGCACTACCAATTGGTTAAAACTCATAAAACTGCACACAGATAAGAACATGAACTTTTTATGGATGCAGTCCAAAGTGAACACAACAACTTATACTCGCCTACAAAGCCAAAAAAGGACCCCCACCTACCTGAAGACACTGTTCAAAATCCTGCTCTGTACCATGTTCCCTTCGAGCCTAAAGCATGGGTTGATTTGACCCGCAATACCTCAAAACACAAGGAGGACATGCATCTAGACTCTTCTCTGTACTGGCACCCAGGTGGTGTTGTGAACTTCCCCTGCTGTCCGAACAGTGGCGTCGCTGGCTGTCTTCAAACGAAGACTGAAGACCCATCTAATCACTAAGTACTTAAACGAACGCCTGCACTGAATAAAAAAAAACCTTGTACTGTGTGTTTTCGTATCGGTACCTAAAGATCACTGTAAAACTTCAGGCTTAACTTTAAACAAAAAAAACAATAATCTTCTGTTATTTGTATAATGTTAGTGTTAATGTTAAATTGTGTTAATGGTGTACTTTACCTGCTCAATGGTGAGGTTTTTATCAGGGCCGGTCATGTAGCTGATGATAAACGGCTCTATCGGTTTCACTGAGCTGAAAAATCCATAAACACACAGCAGCATGGTGGGAAAACACCAACCTGCCCTGCATCTCCTCAAAACATCCATTTTACACACATTTCCTCTGTGTGTGTGTGTGTGTGTATGGGAGTGTCAGGCTGTTCCACACGTGTACTCCATTCTTCGTGTTCACACTCATGCAGTAGACGTGAGTGTGTTCACCCGTTCAGGTGTGATTAGTACTATCGGCATTAGTTAAGGAGCTTTGTGATTGTGTGTGATGAGTGTCTATGTGAGCGTGCATACTTCTACAACCTGTCAATGAGCAACCGGTTCAAAGGTCTGCACGGATTACGCACACACATCATTAATTTTCAGTCCTTCTCAGATAAAATGTAGTCCAGTTTGTGTTAAATAATTGAGATTGACTGCATAATTTTTATTGAAATGGTTTTAAAATTAACCCATAATCAAGTCAACATCAGTGTTTCACCTTAAACTGATTTATTTTATAATAGCACTCAGTGGACCCTCAGTTTGGGTGGAAGAACCTTCATCTTGGGCAGAAGAACCCTTAGTTTGATGAAAGAACCCTCAGCTTGGCAGAACAACTCTCAGCTTGGGCAGAAGACCTCTCTTCTTAGCAGAATGACCCAGACTGGGCAATATAACCCTCAGTTTGAGCGGAAGGACTCTCGTCTTGGGCAGAAAAACCCCTAGTTTGGAAAGAAGAAGCCCCAGTTTGGGCAAAAGAACACATAGTTGGTGGAAGAACCCTCAGCTTAGCAGAATGACCCAGATTGGGCAAAAGAACCCTCAGATAGGCGAAAGAACCCTCAGCTTAGCAAAAGAACCCTCAGTTTGAGCGGAAGGACTCTCGGCTTGGACAGGAGAACCCTCAGGTTGGTGGTAGGACCCTTAGTTTGGTGGAAGAACCCTTAGCTCGGCAGTAGAACCCTTAGCTTTGTGGAAGAACTCTCAGCTTGGTGGAAGAACCCTCATCTAGGGCAGAAAAATCCTCAGATTGGATAGAAGAACCTTCAGATTGGGCAGTAGAACCCTCAGCTTGACAGAAGGACCCTCAGTTTGAGAGGAATAACCCTCAGCTTGGGTGGAAGGACCCTCAGTTTGAGCGGAATAACCCTCAGCTTGGTGGAAGAACCCTCAGTTTGGGTGGAAGGACCCTCGGCTTGGTGGAAGAACCCTCAGTTTGGGTGGAAGGACCCTCAGCTTGGTGGAAGAACCCTCAGTTTGAGCGGAATAACCCTCAGCTTGGTGGAAGAACCCTCAGTTTGAGTGGAAGGACCCTCGGCTTGGGCGGAAGGACCCTCAGTTTGGGCAAAAGGACCTTGAGAAGTACTTTTAAATGATAATCAAATGTTTAATCAAATGAGGTAAATAACTCTATTTGTTGAAATAATGTATGCAAAACCTCCAACCTGTGGACAAACAAATCTACCCGCGATAGCACTTTAAAAATAGCCCGATTCTAAAATAAAATAGTGAGCGGTGTCTTGTTTTCTATTTTTCTTTTCCATGATGTTCTGCTTGAGCAGTGTAACAGGCTGGGCATGTCTGACAGAGAGCTGTCCATCAGATGTGCTCATTAGAATATTAGGCCACGCCCAGACAGTTCTCAGCTTGGCTTGATCAACAAATTCAGCTGGTGTTTGAGCAGCGATATCATATTTCTGTCAATTAACAAAATAAATACGGACGTGATCTTTCATTTACTACCCATCACGAGAAGGCCCTTTGAGATTTGCAACAAAACAAATATGGAAGACTTCATATCCTTCATAGTTTGTCGTTCAGGGCGACTTTTATTTTGTATTTCCTGTATCACTTCCGCCTTTGTAATTGTAGCGACACCGTTACGCTACAATATACGAAACACTGTCAAAATAAAAGTTCCTACCTAAAATACATGCAGCCAGATATTCAGAGTCAAAACTAAAAAATAACAAACATATAAAAATAAATTTATAACATTGTTTAAAAGATAATTTAGCACTTAAATGAAATTTCTGCAGTAGCACTTTTAAAACCAAGACACTACAAATGTCATTTAATACAAATGACATCTTGAAGAAAAAAAAAAATACATAGGTTCATTATTCCACTAAGAGAACATCCTATATGAATGGTAAAAAAAAAAGAGCATTTTTGTTATTCTGGAATTTAGAGACTGAGGTAGTGTCATTCATCAAGACACAAGGAAGCATCAAGACTCTTCTCTGTACTGTGGAATTAACTGCCCCTATGTCAGGGTATTTGAGAAATGTACAAGAAACATATCCTTAAATCCCGTGTGACAGGTGCTGTGGCGCACGTGACAGGGAGGTAGGTGTGTGAAATAAGGAAGCACGCTTGCACTTGGGTTGTGTTCCTATACTTTATTAAATAAAGTTCAAGGTGTGAGAAGTGACTGGGGCTTAGAGGAAGATCACAATGCAATAAATGCCAGGATTTAAGCCATTGGACAGCTTCTCCTTTGATCGGCCGGAGGAATGGCCCACATGGCGACAGCAGTTTGTGCAGTACCAAAAAGCTACTAAATTGACTGAGGAAGAGGGGGAAATTCAAGTAAGCGCCCTGATATACGCCATGGGCAAAGACGCAGAAAACAAGTCATTTTCCTTCGTGGGGGAAGAGAAAGAGAATGACTTGGACACAGAAATAAAGATGACGGATACTTTGTACCAAGAAAGAACATAATACATGGGCATGATTCCATCAGCGTGCTCAAGGGGCAAATGAGAAGTTTGAAACATACGTGCCCCTTATGTGAGCTGTCGGAGAACTGCGAATTCGGTGCACAGAGAAATGAACATATTAGTGATAGGCTTGTCGTCAGCATTAAGGACAAAGACCTGTCGAAAAGGCTTCAGCTGGTGAAGGACCTTACACTCGAGATTGCTGTACAGATGGTCAGAGGATGTTGTGAATCAAGTCAGCCAGCAGGGGGAGACAGGAAGCAGCATACAAGAGGTCACACAAGAGGTCGTCCGACCAAAGAAGCCAATAAAGAGACATGACAAACGAACAACCACAAGTGAGAGAAAACAACAACGAGGACCGGTGTGGAAGATGTGGCAAATTCAACATAAGGACAAAGACAGGTGTCCAGTACAGGGAACGGAATGCAGAAAATGCTAGAAGAAAGGGCACTGGGAGCAAATGTGCCGTTCCAAAACGGTGCATGAGATCACACAAGACAATAGCGCTTCTTTCTACCGCAGAGCTGTAAGTAAAAACACAAGTAATGCAGAACATTGCACTGTGACCTTAATAGGCAATAATCCGATTCCATTCAAAATTGACACGGGGCCCGATGCCACAATAATAAACGAAGAGACTTTCAAAACATTGAAACTGAAACCCATATTGTATCAAGCAGACACAACACTGAATAGCCTCAGAGGCCAATTAAAATGCAGGGGACAATTTAACACCAATATCACGTACAAAGCGAGGCTCCACAGACTTACCGTCTATGTAGTAAAAGGTCCCACGGTGAATAACCTCCTAAGCAGGACAGCTGCCACGGGACTAGGCCTAGTCAAACAAATTGAGCAGGTTAGAGAGGTCCGAGGAGGACAAAGCACATTAAAAATTGAGCCAGTAAAGATCCTATTAAAAGATGGAGCTAAACCGTATACAGTCCACACAGCTCATCGAGTACCACTGCCCTTATTTCCCAAATTGAAGGAGGAACTGCACAGGATGGAGAAAAACGTGATGATTGAAAAGGTCACCCAACCCACAGATTGGTGTGCGCCTATGGTGCCCATCATGAAACCCTCGGGGCCGGTACGCATATGTGTGGACCTAAAAAGACTGAATGAGAACGTGAAATGAGAAAGCATCATGTTGCCAACCACAGAAGAAGTCCTTGCTAAACTCTGTTTAAAAAGTTTTCTCTTCTTTAGATGCTGCCAGTGTGTTCTGGCAAATACCCCTACACATTGAAAGTAGTTTGCTCACTACATTCATAACACCGTTTGCTCAATATTGTTTTAAACAACTACCATTTGGAATCAGCATTGCTCCGGAAGTATTACAAAGCAAGATGCAAGAGCTTCTGACAGACCTAGAAGGGGTTGAAGTATATATGGATGATGTGGTGCTGTATGGCGCAATCATGGAGCAGCACGATGCAAGACTGAAACGAGTCCTTGAAGTTATGGAAAGAGCAGGACTTAAACTAAACAAAGAAAAATGTGTCTTTAGGCAGAGTCAGTCACGGTTCTTGGGGCAAGTTGGTGATGAGCTCAGGGTGAGACTAGATCCAGAAAAGATCAAAGCGATCATCGAACTCTCCACGCCCAAGAGTGTGCATGAGCTAAAGAGGGTCCTGGGCATCATGAATTATATGGGGAAATATATCCCTCAATTAGCTACCACCGGCGGACCACTATACGATTTCCTGAAATCCAACATGGCCTGAACATGGGGCCATTCACAAGAGAAAGCACTCCAAAGTTTGAAGGAGGCACTGATAACGTCTCCTGTTCTCACGCATTACGACACAGAAAAGCCCACGGCGGTTTCGGCAGATGCCAGCAGTTATGGATTAGGCGGGGTGCTTATGCAACTACACGAAGAAGGATGGAAGCCAGTATCCTATTGATCTAGAAGGCTCATGAGTGCAAAGTCCAGGTACGCGCAAATTTGGGCCTGCGAACGCTTTGGAACGCCATTCCTGATTATGAAACGTGTTTCAAGCTTTATGTTTTAATTTCCGTATAAGTCGGAGGTTGACTTACAGAAAACAACATTTTAGCAGCTTGGCAAAACACAAACTCCCAGATTAAGAAAATATACTTAAAAAAAAAAAAAAAACACTTATAAGTAACCGTTTCGGTAAATTGTGACATGAGTAAGATTGAAATATATTTAAAAATACATGCATGTATATAATGTTTGTGTGCATTTCCAGCAACACCAGTTTCAGTATTGGCACTACACCAAAAAATATCTTAAATTTTTTTTTTATTTTTTTTTTTTAATAGATATATAAAAGATATATTAAGCTAAGTGCAAATGATATTTTAACACCATTTCTATTTTACCCACGGTAAGTCAGCAGCACTTATGAACTAACACTAACAAGTCGTTTCCTTCAGCTCCAGCATCGCCGCGTGCTGACTGCTATTTTGACGGAAAGGTCACATGACCTGCGCGCGCGCCCTCTGTAGCTGACTTCACGCTCGTCACATGACAAGTCACGTGACTTCCCCTGTGGCTCCGGACGTCTGAATGTAAGTCAATGTGCAGAGCTTGTGTGTTTTTGACTTGAGAATATGGCCTCATTAAAAGAAACACGTGTGTTATAAACAGCTTCATGCACATGATTGCAGTTCTCTGGCTGTATCTACAGTATATTGATCTATATGCTATATGCTGGAGGACTCTCGTCCCAAACAGCCTGTTTCTCTGGAGACCTTGTGTTTTATTACATCTACACACCTTAAAAAAGTAAACACAAAGAGCATGTGTGAGAGGACACGGATGTACAGCAGCTGGGTTATCAGCATTGCGCAGTGAGACAGGTCAAATGCAACAATCAATGAAGATGGAGAGGAGGCAGGGCTTTCACACCTTCAGTTAAATCCATAGTGAACTTAACCGAAGCTGTTGAGAGTTGGGCTGCTGCTAAACACGCCTGTGTGGGTTGTTGTTTTTTTTTTTTATCAGCGTCATGGCCGACAGGAAGTCACAGATCATAGTGGAGGGAGAGGCGTCCGAGTCGGACTCAGATGAGGAGATCTACATGTCATCGTCCGGACTCACGGTTCCGGGCGAGGCCGAGGAGACGGAGAGCGAGGCCGAGGAGGAGAAACCTGCCGCCTTCCACCATCGCTTACCGCCGCTCACCATCGATCGTCAAGCCACCGTGCAGCAGACACCGGCCACGCCCGCATACGCCGGACATGTTAACTCGCTGCTGCAGCAGAAACTGCAGGAGAGCAACGCGCGTCTGTGCGCTGACGTCGGCCAGACCGTGAGACAGGTGTATCACGGCGCGGCAAGAGACATCAAAGCGGCCACGGCGCACCTGAGTCACTCGCAGGCCGTGATCATCGTCGCCTCGCACACCGTCCGCGTCGCCATGGACGACCTCAGAGCCGTGTGCGACAAGATCGACATCATCACCGGCTGCCGGTTACTGCCAGACATCGCCATGACAACAGCCTCAATGCCCACAATGCCCTGCTCCGCTCCTCATTAAACTGAGCTGTATATGTAACATGTTCGCGCACTGGTTCTGTGTTAGTGACCATGAGGTTTTAGGTTTGAATCCCAGGACTGTTAGATAGAAAGCCAGCACCCATGAGATTGTGGGTTCATTGAGAGCCATCAGCTAGAAGGTTGGAAGTTCAAATCCAAGGACTGTCAGAGAGCCTGCAGCCGGAGGGTTGTGAGTTTGAATCCCAGGACTAGCAGCCACCTCTGTGGCAGTCCTGGGATTCAAACTCACAACCTTCCAGTCACTAGCACAGAACCTTAACAACCAGTATGTATTCATTTTTGAGTTGTGTATAGAAATAAAATGTTGTGTTGCTCTTCACTTTATCTGATAAATTGTGTGTGTGTGTGTGTGTGTGTGTGTGTGTGTGTGTGTGTGTGTGAAAGCAGAATGCAGTAAATCCAAACACCCGTGTGTCAGTGTTTGTTCAGGTGAAGATGTCATTGTTCAGTTTTATTTGTATCGTGCTTTACAGAAATCCATGAGGAAGAAACCTTGTTTATTTTGTTGAGTTTTTGGACTTTGAGGTAAGAAAAAGCACATTGGGAATATATTATTATTATTATTATATTATCAGTAGTATATTAATGAATGGTATATCCTGGGATTTACTGTGTGTGACAGACCACTGGGTTGATTTACACCCAGCGTTCTGTCACACACACCACAGCTGATGTTACAGTAAATAACGCCGGTGATGAATGCTCATGATCACACACTGCGGTGCATCTGTGTGTTATAATAACACTGGGGCTTTTAAATGAAGACTGGATAATGCACATGCACTACACATCCTCCTCATTTTATTTCCTTCATTTATTATTAATACAATAAACACAACGGGTCAGTGCATTTATGTAAAGCATGTATAAGATCAATCAAAATAAACAGGAAGGCAGTTACAACATGTACACTACAAAAATACAGTGAGATCATAGTTTGTCAAAATGCACTGATTTGTGTGATCAAAGACTAGTTGGTATAAAAGTTTATTTCTATTAAAGCGTTACAGATGTACAAACATTGTTTCTTATGTATGAAATATTTAGGGGAAAAAATAAAGTTAATCACATTTTCCTGGAAAGACAAACTGTTTATAAGTCAGTAATGTACCTTTGTCACTTAAAATTATTATTATTATTATTACTTTGTGTGTGTGTGTGTGTGCGTTTCCATGTGTCAGTGTCAGTCCGTGTTCAGGTGATGGTCACGTGTAAAACACGGCTCAGTGAATGATGGTCACGTGATCAGGCGTGTGAGTGCCGTTGCACAAACAGCTGCATGTGTATGAAATATTTACAGTGTAATCACATTCATACTCAAGTTGTTGGTGTGTGAGTGCAGTAATTTGTTCAACAATAAATGCGTTATGTCCATTAACGTGCGTTTGCCTATAAAACAATCTGATGGTATCTGTAGCCCTGCCCCAAATCCCAGGTATCTGTGATGTAATACCTGGGATTTGGTCCTCTGTTCTGTATTAGTGTGCGGCAACCTTTCGATGGATCGCTCTGTTCATATGAGTTAATCCCATGTTCTTTAGCGGGACCCATAATGCTGATACAACACATTACTATTATAAAATCAACACACAGTCTTTCTCAAGAGAACAAATCTGTTTACATTTTTTTAAATAAATGTGGTGTAGTTTTTTTTTTTATGCTTCACATTCTTAGAAAAAAGGGTCCTTTTAGATAGTTAAGGGTTCCTAGCTTCCTAAAGGGTTTCCACTTAGAACCCCTTTGTTGTAGGATTCTGCATAGAACCTTTAAAGGTTCCCCCAGAGGGACAAACCACGGGACCCTTAAGGGCGGTAGACGTAACCACAAATCATTTACAGTAGACACAACTTTACAAGGGCTTTAACACACACACACACACACACACACACTGCACAACTTCCTCGTTCTGTTTCCGCGTGTTCTGTTCGGGGTTTTAATGACGTCATCAGTTGATCAGCCAGTAAAACAGCTCCAGCCAGATTTATTCACCTGCCTCGCCATGTTTAATGAAAGTCATCTGTGTTTGGATGGTTGTTGTGGAAAAGACACAAATTTGGTTCTTGATGGTCTTTCGGTTCTTGATAAAAGGTGTTATAAAGGGTTTTTCAATGGGTTCTATGGATAGTTAAGGATTCTTATCTTCCTAAAAGAGTTCTTACTCAAAACCCTTTCTGATAGGGAAACACTCTGTCGTAGGGTTCTACATAGAACCGTTAAAAGTTCCTCTAGAGGGACAACTGAAGATTGATTCTACATTTAACCTTTTTTTTTCTAAGAGTGTACAATAAACATAAAATTACCCCAAGAGGGTGTAGAAATGTTCCTGGAATTCACTTTTTTCGGACAGGAAATAGTCTTGGCTCTCTTCTTACAAGTCCCATGATGCTTTGTGCTTGGATATGTGCAAAGTGTAAACAAAAAGAATTATGTAAAATGACAGAAATTTGGGAACATACAAAAACAACATTGAAACCATTGAACAGTGGAAGGATGAAAATATGAAATAGTGGCCAGTTTTTGTTTCGGCCACAGGTTTGGTTTTCCTCGGAGACATTTTTACCAAAGATAAAACCACAGTTAAACTAGATAGCTCTTTTAATTGTTTAACAATGATGAACTATTACACTTCTGTTTTCCAACTGGAACGTTCACACATATCTCCAAAACAAAACTAAACAGATTCACAATAAAATCTTCACAAAATACCCCCCTGTAATTCCCCTTTATTTCAATGTTTTAATCGTGGTGATTTATGTGCAAAATGGAAAGCGAAACAGTTGTTGATGTATATTTATTTCTCTTATGGTACCATTTAAGCTCGTTTTTTCCCCTTCTCTGTAAACCAGCTTTAAATTTATCATAGAGATATTTTCAGTTTCTACACAAATGCTGTTCTCAACTCTGTGGTGAACTTTGTTAGTTTGTCTGCAAAATATTTTATACACAAAAACAAACGCTTAAATTACATTCCATAAATCTCTGTGTGTGAAGTCAGGATTAATAAACTAAATAAATCACAATAGTAGCAATAGCTATCAGATAATTAAAAGATTACAGTGAGCTCTGACTGTAATTTTTTACTTCCTGTTTTTTGTTTCTTCAACCTTTGTACTGAATCCTTTGCATAAAAAAAAAGTTCAATATTGTTCTTTGTTTTAGTAACAATAACATAAAAAAACAGCCATGGCTGGATTTCCTCTGAATGAATAAAATCCCCTGAATAACATTGTTCCTGCTCTGTGCTCATGTGTATGAGGAAATAAAACTGCCTTTATATTACAGGTTTGATCTTTCTGCCTTGATGTGTGTGTGTGTGTGTGTGTGTGTGTGTGTGTGTGTGTGTGTGTGTGTGCTCTAACTAAATATCAAACACTAGTCACTTCATCAAGTTAATCTTTTTATGTAAATGTAAATGGGTGATTTATTGTGTGGACGATTTCAGCAAGTTAACATGAGCTAATGTTACAAAGCAAGTATGAATACATTTTTGTGTAAATATTACAGCATTAATGCACATGTTAATGATCCACATCTATTAAGAGTTGATGGGACTTATTCTCCCCGTGTGTTTGCACTAAATTGGTTTTCATGTTGGGACAGATTTTGCTGAGGGGTGAAATAATGAGGACACATAGTCATTAGAAGTCATTAGAAGAAAAATTTCCCTTGAATGGTTGATGCTGGCAACTAAATAGTTAACTGAATATGCAAAGAACATCAGATTTATAGCTAAGGCTGTGCTTAAAGAAATGATACCAAACAGTAGACCTGCCTCAGCTGAGTGAAGCGCTCGGGATGGGCTGTACTGCTTCAGAAGATCAGCAAGATACGCTGG
>JAOUQW010057483.1:0-14805 GCA_028565825.1 Olivaichthys viedmensis
CTGACCCTGCGCTCTGACCCCAGCTTACCAACATGCTGGGATATGCGAAGAATCAATTTTACTGTACTTGTATATGTGACAATAAAGGAGCTTTCTATTCTATTCTGTTCTATTCTAGAGATGGTTTTCTTCAGTGATAGAAAATTCACCTCATACAAGGAATGACCCTTGAAAAAAATCATAAAAGTTGTTTACTGTGCACTTCCGTCTCTCAAGCTAGCTAGCTAAAGCCCTCTAAACGGCAAGTTTTAAACATCTCTTTTTTTTTATCACATTTTTGCGTCTAACTATTTACTTACAGGAGATCAAAACGAGCCCAAACACAATATTGTGCGTGTTTTAAAAAAAAAAATATATATATTATTTTAGAAAATCCTCAAAAAAAAAAAGGTTTAAAGGGTTAACGTCCCTTATTATATGCATTAGATCTGTGCGACTTTATTTAACACATTAAATATTACAATAATTTGCTGAAGTCAGAGGTTGCATTGCAAATTCATGCACCAGTGGCTTTGCTGCTTAATTCAAGATCTTTTATAGTTATTCGGTCAGAAATCTGTGCGTTTCTTTATCAAAGAAATAATTATAATGTCAATAAACGAGACAGCAAAGCGGTTCAAATCATTATCTTATTACGTTTTCCCTTTTAGAAAAGTAGGTCGTTTGTCATGTGTCCCCTCCTCCCTAACTCTGTGTAATAAAGTGCACTAGATGTGCTGGAGATAAGGGAAGGTTACTGTTAATTGCATCAGCCTTTGTATTCTGTGTGCTGTCGTGAACCGTGGCTTTCTTTATACAAGAGAACCGGCTCATTTTAGTACCCTTACACAGCTGACATGTTCTCTACAGTAATTAGGGCTGAACAACATGACCGTACAAGTACGGTATCTATCACAGTATCTGCTTACAACTTCATATGCATACATTTTTATTTTATTTTTCTTGTTCTTTTTGCCTTCCTTTGCTATTCCTTTCTTCCATTTTTCTTTGTTCTTTCTTTCTTTCGTTTGTTCCTACTTTTTTTTATTTCTCGTCCTTACTTATTTTTAGCCTTTCTTATTTTTTTCTTTCTTGTTTCTTCTGTTCCTTTTAGCCTTTCACCCTTTTTTGCCCCTTTCTTTCTTTCTTTCTTTCTTTCTTTCTTTCGTTTGTTTGTTCCCTAGCCTTTTACTACTTTTCTTTACTTCTCCTCCTTACTTATTTATAGCCTTTTTTTGTTGTTGTTCTTTTTTCCTTTCTCCCTTTTAGTCTTTCACCCCCTTTTCTTCTTGCCCCTCTTTTTTCTTAATTGTTTTTTTAAGTTATTTATTTATTTATTGTTAATTTGCCTTACAGTTCTTTTTTTTCTATTCTGTTATTTATACCTCCATTCCATCTAGCCTTTCATTCTTTCTCTCCTTTTCTCCTCTTTTGTTCTTTCTTTTTTTCTTAATTTTAGCCTTCTATTCCTTTCTTCTATTTCTTCATTTTTCTATTTTTTGTTTGCTTGTTTCTTTTTCTTTCTTTCTTTCTTTCTTTCTTTCTTTCTTTATTTTGTGTGCTCTATTTGTTCATATAGCCTTCTACGTCTTTTCTGTTCTTTTCTTTACTTCTTTCTTTCTAATCTGTCATTCTTTTCTCTTCTTTCCTTTGCTTTCTTTCTTTCGTTCTTTCTTTCTCTTTCTCTCTTCTCTCTATCCTTCCTCCAAACCTTCTTCTCACTTCTACTTCTTTCTCTCTGACTTTTTTTAATGCCTTTTTTGGATGCGAGTCAGAAACCACAGAATGTTAATGTTAAAAACAGAGCTAGCGTGTCTCCGGCTGCAGCGTGTCGTTTTTCTGCCCCTTGCCCTCTGACGTGTGGGAGAAATGGAGGTTTTGATGAATGAGTCGGTGGATTCATTCAGCCACGTCTGTATTGTGTTTGGACTTTTCTGACACTCACTAATCCTCCGTGTCTCTTGCTCTTTTTTTTTTTGCTCCATGTGAACACAGCAAACAGGAAAGGTACGTGCTCTTAGATCAGGGTTTCCAATTCTCCATCTGTCCTCCGTCATCCATCCGTCTCGTTATTGGACACAGGGTCTGCGATGGGATTGGATTCGCCGGCTTATTTTAAACAAATACATACATAAATATGTTTCCCTCCACACCCTGCTGTCCAGAAGTAGTTAGAGTTCTCACACAGGTGCATGCTGTGTGTTCACCGATGGCACATTGCGGTTTTAGTTACTGAAATGTTTTTCTCAGAGCAGAAACGATTGTCGATTGTTATGAGAGCAATGAAATCAAAGTGGAGGCGGGAGCTGGAGTGAACGCGGGCGTTGACGCAAATTTGAAATCAAAAATCGTTACTAAACTGTTACTAAATGATAAAGTGCTTTTGTTCAATTTCTAAATTGTTAAATACATGATAGAATATTTAAAACTAGCATGTGTATCATATAATAATAATATTTTACAGCGCTTTTCGTTTTGGGTTTTCACATCTCAAAGTGCTTTACATATAAAAGATCAGAAAGTCAAAACAAAGTATTTATGATCAAGCACAGCTGAGTGAAGTGCTCGAGATGGGCTATACTGCTTCAGAAGATCAGCAAGAGAGGCCAGTTTAACCATGTTTAAACTCATTACATCTCCTTGATTGTTTTATAGCCATAGTAACATAGCCTACAAAATGCAAAGCTTTGGGCAAAATTTGTATCGAGTAAGTAAGTAGTTTTGCTAAATGTTTTCATGTATGATTTTAGGTTAATACTGATCATTTTTTTACTTGGATTAGCGATCTAGCTAATGTTAGCTTTCTATTAATTATCTAGATAGCTAGATGTTTTAACGTTACTAATATAGCTAACGTTAGCTTAAACACAAAGTCGTTTGGGAAGCTAGTTAGCTTTATAATCAGTTTGATCAGACAACCAATCGTTTCTGCTCAACTGCAACTTCTGTGTGCTATGTGGTGGTTCTTGTGCAGTGCTGTCTCGTGTGTATATTTTTTTATTTCTATATTGTGCCTTGTTGATCCTCATCTTGTCCTCCTCAAGGTGACTTGGAGCTAGCGCTCTAACTTAGCCCTTGTGGCGCCTCACCTGGGTGCTGAATGGCCCATTGTAAAGTAAATGCCAGACTGGTGGGTTGCGAAAATAGAAATGTTCCAGTCGTCAAAGCTGACATTTCTCTCAGCCAGACCGTTTTCTTGCTCTTTTTTTTCCTCTCTTCAATCTGCGGATGAACAAAAAGGGGGGCTGTTCAGTTTTTCTGTTTAACTTCACCCGATTTTGGGTTCCAAACCAAACAGGGGCTTTTAGGCTTCCGTATTTATGCTAGCGTGCTGCTGAGGTTTGGAGAAGCTTCCAGAAACAGGTGACGTGGAGAATCACATTACATCAAAGAGGAGATGATGATGTGGTGTGTATGGGATTCTCGTCACGAGACTCGAGTTGTGTGTGTGTGTGTTCATATGTGTGTGTGTGCGGCGTTTCCACTGACAGATGTTCCCTGTCCTGTGCGTTAGCACCTGCTAGTGCGTTAGCTGCGTTATCTGCAGGTGCGGCCGTTCCGTAATTACCCGGTGTTGTGCCATCCAGCTGATGTGCTAATTACCCACATGCCTGGTTTTCCTCACAAACAAGAAACGCCATGTTTAGCGAGGATGCTAAACCAAGAGCGCTCAAGTGCTCGCTGCAGCTGCCAACGTCTCCAGTCCAAGCCCTCAGAGTCCTTCGGGGAATCATAAGGGATTTTTTATGCATTTCCGCCACACTGATGGGTTCATTCTCCTGAACACTGCTAATTGGTCTACTTTTGGCTCTTCTCATGTCAACAAGTTTTTTTTAAAGCCAAAAGTGCTATAGGAGTCTCATTTTTTCTTTTATATATAAATATATATATATATATATTTTTTTTTTATTAATGCCATTGATCATACATCATCACTACAATGAGTAATTGGGTCAATTATTTAACAGATAGCAGCAGAATAAAATTTAATACATCACTATACAAGTAAATAGAAAAAGTAAATAAATAAATAAAAGAAGAAGAAATAATAATAAATAAATATAATAATAGTAATCATAATAAATAGTCACAATAATGTCATAATAATAATAGAGGTGTTCAAAATATGTTGCAAAGCTCCAGATGTTTGAGGAATGTATTTATAATTCTATCATTTTTAAAAAAAAAATTTAAACAACAAATTATTATCAATTTAAAAAAAGAATAAAAAAATATATGTATTTATTTATTTATTCATTCATTTATTACAAGAGATGTTAACCACGACATCACTACCTGTCCCACAGGAAGCGAGCATCCCCGTTGCCTAAAGATGAACACTTGAGCGGCGTAAAGGATTCTCTTCTGGCCAACTCGTCCGATCCTGTCGAAATGAGGAGAATCAACTATCAGACGCCAGGTAACGCAACACACATGGGTCCCAAATTGTTTTTATTTGATTAGTTATCCATCATCACGACGGGTTTTCGTCATGTTCATTTTACAGAATAAATTTTTTTAAATCAACGTATATTTATAATAAAGCAGCTTTCAACATGATTTCACGGTAGATTTAAATTCACTGCAGCATTTTCAAACACGTCATCTTCAACGGGATGCGAGAGGTCAGTGTTCATTTTAAATTGGCATATAGTTTCAGTCAATGAAAATAATTACGTTGTAAAATAAAATACTTTTAATCATTTTGCGATTATATGAGGTAACAAGTTTGCATAGGTTTTTTATTTTTTAGCGTATTGATAATGTCCTTGCGATATTACTGTCGTTTTGTCATATCATCATCATGAACAATCGACTGAAATTAAAATCCTTTTCATTTCGTCAAGGTGCATATTTTTCCTCTTCTTGTTGTTAAGGTCCAGGAGCATTTTTGTCAGTAATCTCGGTTTAACAATGCGAGAGGTCCATGTGCAAGGTCATTGAAAGGTCAATGTAAATGTTTTTAAACTTTTTTTGCGGAGGCATTACATTACAACAGATTTAAAACCCAAAATGGCGTCAATAAATGTTTTGCTCTTAATTCGTGTTTGTGGTGTAGCGGCATTCTTGGGTGGTGCGTCAGCTATTTAAAAATAAATTAATAAAATAAAAATAAAGCCCTGGCAACCTCTGGTGGCTCCGCCCCTTTCGCTGTGTGAAGCAGACTGCGACCTCCAAGTGAAAAAAGTGTCCAGCGTCCCACACTTTGTTTTTTTGGTACTTTTAGCACATCATCCAGGTTTTACGAGTGATTAAACAGACCATTAACACTAAAAGTACATGTAGTATATACGATTTGAGACGTAGCTCATGGCTAACAAAAACAGAAGTGTGAGGACCTTTCATTTTGTTTACATCCTTTTTTTTTCTTTTTTTTAGGTTTATTCTTACGTATTTAAATGAATTATTTTTTTCCAACAATAATTATTATTTTATGTGCGTAGAAAACTAAAAATGAAACGTACACAATGGTCCCCTGATTAGCCAAGACATGTTTGGTGTGTGAAGTTTGCTTCTTTTTAGTTTCTCCAGCCACCGTGTAGCTAACAAGTGAGAGAAGCGTTTAGCTACCTACACCTACACGCCTAAATCATCATCTATAAAAGTGGAAGTTAAATCACTTTCTTCCTCAGACATATTTTGGCATCATTATGTGGGACAGTTGTGTAAATTTCATTTTTTTGGAGGGCTGAACTGTTCCTTTAAAGTTCCTTCACGTGCACTTTTTCTACCAAAGTACGTAATTGGAGGCTGTCAGACGCGATGGCAGGCTCAGTTTGTCTCTTTATTTTTAACTAAAGCGCCGCAGTTAAGTGCGTTGTTCAGCCCGACCGTCATCTTGGTTCATTTAGGAACCAGTCTAACACTAAATTGGGTTATTTTAAGAAGCAGCCGGTTCAGAAATGATTAATCTTTTTTCAAACAGCTCCCACCATCCTCTTTAGCTTTCATTCCTCTTTCTGTCTCTCTCTCTTTATTATCTATAGTATGCCATTTTCCTTTCATTGTAAGCCCACTGGGTCTAATCGTGCTTCATTTATATTATGGGCATTCCCCTCTGCCTCTTTTCTCCGAATGCCCATAACGATCGCACAAACCCATCTTTAATTAGTGAAATGTGAATTTTTTTTTTGTTGTTTTCCTCCCACATTAAAAGCCATTTAAGTCTTTAATTAGTGTAGAAGAGGCGGATCGCTGCTTTCTCATCAAGACGATTGAGTCAAAAAGGATCAGCCGAGCGTTAAAATAGCTAGTTTAGTCAGATGTTTGGCTTGAAGTCACTGTTTTCAGCTCTTAAAAAGGATCCTTCCACATCCCTGCAGTTCCCTTACACAGTCCCCGTCACTTCATTAGACCTCCTGCTTTATGGTTCTCAAGCTGAGCGTAAAGAAGTACAAGAAAAAAGGAGAGAAAAATGTCAGCGCCTGCTTTTTCCTCTCTCTCTGTCTCATAGTCTCTCCCCCTCCACTAATGGCATTATGGGTCGCATGGCAGCTCAGCCGGGTTATTACAGATCACGCTCATCCCCCTTTCAGGCCTGCGGAGCTCATAATTACCTCAAGCACAACACATGCAGGCGTGTGGAGCGCGGCGATGTTTCTGATTTACGCCTGATCTTTTTTTTTTATCCGTAGAGCAGTGGAATGAGGTGTAGGGTTGATTAAAGCTGCTGTCCTGACGCCCACTGTGTCTCTGTTGGTTTTTACATTAGTGCTATAGCTCATAATGTGTGATCACCGGTCATGTCCCATTACACACATTTCGGTCCTGATCCTCACTATTTCAACCACTGGAATGCTGCTATTACAAACACGTACAGTACGTGTGCACTTGTTACCTGTACTGTAGTTCTCTTGACTTAGAAATATTTTTCATAATAAAGCAGCTTTCACAAAGTTCCTTGCTGCATTTTCAAACACGCTACCTTCAACGGGATGCGAGACGTCAGTGTTCATTTGAACAGTTTTTGTTTTATTGGTGTAGTTTTAGTCAACGAAAAATAATTACATTATAAAATCAATTGCTTTTAGTCTTTTTTTTTCGATCATGTGGGGTTTTGCATCATTTTTTTAGCGTATTGATAATGTCCTTGCGATGCTACTGTCGTTTTGTCATATTTTCATCAACAATCGGCTGAATTTAAAATCCTTTTTATTTCGTCAAGGTGTGTGTTTTTCCTCTTCTAAGGTCAAGGAGCATTTTTGTCAGTAATCTCGGCGGAAATGTACCACGCGTTCTTATTAGAAGGAGACGTGTCGCTCATGTCCCCGGTTTTTCTTTTGTTACGATAAGAAACGGTAGTTACCGGGATGTTTAGGTGACTGTACACTTATACACATCAACACTGCGTCATTTTGTGGCATTTTTACAGTGTGTCTATTTCTATAGCTTTAAACATAATTCTTTTCGGAATGGTTAAAGCGATAGTTCGGCCAAAAACTAAGCTTCATAGCTACAGTGCATAACTAAAGAAGCAAACCTCAGACACCAAACATCTTTTATTTGATATTCCTGGCTGATCGATTACATTTGGGGTAAGTGGGAAGTTGCGTACATTTTATTTTTGGTTGAACTATCACAGGAAATATTAAACAATGTCAATCCAGTAATGTGCAGTCTTGCTTCAAAGTTAGCTGGCTATAAAAATGTCCATATGAACACGAGGCGTGTTTTGATTGCTTTCAGTTTAAAACAATAGACTTTTTGCACTGGAAACGAGGCCGAAATGACATGAATTACTTTTTATCGCGCTTTTCTGTTGAAAATCTTCAGGTAGGAACTTAAAGGCAAGGCAGGTAGGTATACAGCACACCTTGGAGTGCTTTACAAAGAATTAAAATTAATTTCAAATAAGATCAAGATTAAAAATAATGATTAACTAAAGATAAATAGGAATAAAGTAAAAGAAATGAAAAATGAATGCTGAAGTGCTGAAAGTTGGGAGAGTAGAGATTATGGATATTGGAGAAATGTACTGAACCCAATTGTTTGTATTTGTCTCATCAAAGCATCATAACAGAAAATCTCAGTTTGACTTGTCGTTTGGCGTTGTCGGCAGAATCGCAACTCCGAATCGGCGTACAGTCCTGCAGGAAATAAATGGTTTCCTTTCACTTTGTTGCTTGCTAATGTGAATGTAGGGTTAGACGCCCTCTTTTTTTGTTCTTTTTGCTCTTTTAGTGAGCTTCAATTGGGTTAAATTATAGTCTAAAACAACACTCGATCGCATAGACCCTTCTTTCATTTCTTCTCTTTGCTGCCTGCATTACTCATGCGCTTTCCCAGGTTCCTCATACTTCATGCACTTGAGCAGCAGTCCTCATTAAATGTGTGGGCCTTAATTCTTCCTGTCGTCGACCCACTTACGTCCGCTCTTACTCTTAATTCCCAGGACATTTTCTAGGAATTTGCAATCAACTGTACGCACTGTAAAATTCATGATTTTTTCACACTCCTCGTGAGAGTTGTGCTCTGCCTAATAACGCGGATTTACTGTATTCATGATCTTAGCACACCATTAACCAGTGAACATCCTGCGTATTTTATTGCCGATTTGTAAACGAGTGCACTTTCTATCTAGCGATGATTTGAAACATCCACAGAATAAATTCTTTTACAAGCTGACTGGCAAAACCGAGCACAACTCTCAGCCGTTTAGCCCAGTGATGGAGGCTTGCGCTTGAATTGATAGCTCTTTTTTTATTCTTCTTTTCCTCCCTCCGTCTTCTCTCTGCAGGTCCCAGCACTTCCTGCTGCCCCGACACTCCAAGTTAGTTCCTGCTGTGTCTCTGCACATTGGCTGTTAGCTTTGTTCGACTTGCTCTCATTGTCTGTCTATCTATCTGCCTCTGTATGAAGCTGTTTTCCGTCTCTCAGCACCACATCTATCACTGCTGTCATTTATCTGGGCCTGCTTTACATCAACCTACGCTTTATTGCCTTTTCGTGCCTGGCAATAACGTCAGCCTGTTTCAGATGGCCAACTGGGGAAACTGACAATCTTCCGCAATTTCTGCAGCTGATTGGCTGATAAGTGCTGCGTTATAATGTGAAATTATGCATGTGCTCCTTCTTTGGATTTAGTTTTAGTCATAGTCTTTTGTCAAAAATACATAATAGTTTTAGCTATTTCGTTATTGTTAGTTTTAGTCTAGTTTTTAGTTGACAAAAAAACTTGAGTAATTCTAGTCAATGAACATATTTGACTTTTTTTTAGTCTTTTTTTTTCAAATTTTCCCAAATAGGTTGTTTTTTAGTTTTCAAAGAGCAAATTCATTCATTTCTCGTTGTAAAATCACGGGTGATTTTATTTGTTTTATTTAGTTATCGTTTCTTTTTTTGAGAGGTCATTGACATTTTTCATCTTAGTTTTCATCAAGAAAAACGACACACAAACATGTAGGTGTGGGCGATATGTAAAAAAAAAAAAAAATCATGATACTTAGATGTTTCACAATACAAGATATGTGTGTGTAAAATTAGCACTGCTTTGGAAGTTAGTAAATTGGCAACACTTTTGCATTCGGATAAGCTCGTTTACTTCGTTAACTCTCAATCTGTTGAAAAAGAGTATTTTACATCCGTTGTTTACGTTTATTATAATAGTTACTATTAAAACGCTGTATTTATTTGAAAGGGAAAACGATTTATACACTATATTTTAGGTTAAATCAACAAGTGATACTGTAGCTAACGTTCACAGAAACTTAGTCACTCTAGCTAGCTAATGCTGCTAGATCGCAAAATGTTTCCTCGTAACAAATGTGATGGGAAAATGTTGAAGATGAGGAGGATAATGTTGTGCTTTGAGGTAGCTTTACGCATATAAAGGCAACAAGGCTTTGTGGACATGATGATGTAATTAATTTGAATACCGAATTAGGCTACGACTAGACAACACTGAAACCGAAACCTGTACGATTATTCCGTCAATACGCTAGCTATCGCTAATTTGCATACACAGTGCATCAATGGCTGGTATAGCAAAACCAGACCGGAAGTAAAAAAAAAAAAATAAACTTTCAGGTCTGATTACTATTGGTAAAGTTTTAAGTAAAAAGGGGATAATATTGTAAACTGTAATAAATGGTTGAGCAGTTATTGAGCGATAAAAATATAGTGAAGACTGGAATTAAACATTTTGAATTTTTTTTTGCAGAATACATAGAGATAATCCTGTTCATGTAGCAAATTAAGGCTGATTAAGGCAGCAATATAGACATTGGTGCTCTATACTGAGCAGTAAAGTTCTTATAATGGGTAATCACCGCTCGTGTCCCATTACACATCTTGGTTCTTGCTTGGAAATACGTTCCACTCTGACCAACCACTGGGATCCAAAAAAAAAACCCTCACTAATTCAGATGTGTACTTGTTTATACCACACGTGTACGCCCTCCACTGTCATTCTCAGCCCCCTTATTAGATTTAGGCCCCTTGTTTTCTTCCTAAGCGCCCTCTTTTCCTCTCTTTAAGAAACGTGACGTGAGTACTGGATGTTCCTGAATCCAATTAAGCACACTCAGCCTCTGCGAGTTCCGAAGCACAGGGAAGATTAGCCATAAATCATTGTATAACTGCTGACAAGAAAATCTAGGGCGAATTGGAGTGTATTAAGGATTGGAGCGAGTGCAATTAATGATCGATTCATAAGGACAGCCTGGCTTTTGGTGATCAGTGAGGAAAACCTGTTTAAAATGATAATTCAAAAATAAAATGTACTCAGTTTTCAGTTTTTAGCCCAAATCCAGCCGATCGGCCAAGAGAGCTTGATTACTTCCGGTCAGCTGCCAATCCGTTAAAAAAAGACGGCAGTTTAATATCCGTTGTTTGTTTGTTATAATTGTTACGATTAAAACGCTGTATTTATTTGAAAAGGGAAAACGATTTATGCACTATATTTTAGGTTAAATCAACAACTAATACTGTAGCTAACGTTCATATATACGTTTCTCATAGCAACATACGGTATTAACTTCTAGTCACTCGAGCTAGCTAATGTTACCAGATCGCAAAATATTTCCTTGTAGCAAATTTGATGGAAAAATGTTGAAGATGAGGAGGATAATGTTGTACTTTGAGGTAGCTTTATACATATGAAGGCAACCAGGCTTGATATGAACAAATCTTTGTGGACATGATGATGTAATGAGACATGTTTGGTGTCCAAAGTTTGCTTCTTTTGTTTTGCACTGAAGCTACGGGCCTAAAATAGCTAACAATTAAGCTACAGGGAAGCTTATAGCAAAATGCATGCCTGCTCCATGTAGTTTCTGAAAATTTGTGCTCGAACTATGACTTTAAGGATTCTTGAGATAAGAGTATTGTGTCTCTAGTGCGGGCATTTGATGATATGTGACGTGTGACGATAATCGGTTATACAATTTACCGCACAATATTCTTATCCTGGGCACTTCAAAATCCCATTAGGAAAGTCTGTCCCATGTGGAAGGCAAAGCAACTCTCTTGTATCCTTGTCTGAGACGTCAATCCCATAATTCTTTTGGGAAAGTTTGATAAACATGGCACACGAGACTAGCGCTCCAGGTGCAATTACTCTTGGTAAAGTTATAGTAGTTTTCTTAATGCAGACTCATAATAATATCATAAACTGTGATTAAAAGATGAAAATCTAATAATCGACACATGCCTAGTAGGCGTCATTGATGTGAATGCCCACTGCTTCTGCTCATATCTGCTCTCTCCACCGCATGTTAGCACTAAAACGTCCTAGCATTCCTGTTTTTTCTCCAGCCCGGCTTACTCACTGTCTTTATCTGTAGGTGTGTTTCCATCCAGATTTAAAAACTTTTAGGCGAATAAAAAAAATAAAAATAAAAGTTGTGCAAAGAAAATGCAAACAATTTGTTTCTTTCCATCAGTTTCTGTTCTGTTAAATATTATAAAGAAGAGCAATAAGATGATGTCATCAAAAAGCGTAAGCCCATCACACTCAGTCATGGAGAGACTGGAAACCACACGGTCCAAACAATCTATTTTTTATCATCCTTTATCACATCTTTTTATCCATGTGCCTTTTACTCAGACAAGCAGCACACTTTTTGTGATATTTACTAGGGATTCCCCCCCCCCAATTTTTTTCATCTTTGATACGATACAGATACACGATACAGATCTGATATCGACCTCCTCACAGTAACTGAGCCAGCTCTCTGCGGGAATATGGTGTAAAATATCTAAAATGTTTATGTGATACCAAGCCTGTGACATATTAAACATATAGCAAAGACAGAAATGCAATAAAACACTGCAGCTGAACTCGTAGATCAGATTGATCTTAGAACTGTACTAATGGGCGTGGCCTGATATTCTAATGAGCACACTTGATTGACAGTCCTCTGTCTGAGAACCCTACGTCACTTAAGCAACTAAACACAACGGCGCAAGCAACGAGAATCGGGATTGTTCAACCCTCCATGTGTCAACCCACCCAATTATAGAGCAGAGTAGCTACGCTCGCTAGGTTAGCTTTTAGCTTTTTCGCTTGCTAGGTTAGCTTTTGCTTGTTAGGTCGCTAAGACTTGAAAAGACCGTTCAAGTTTTGATGAAATGCATAGTTTTGATAAAAGCTGTGTGAGAGGGATGAGTGATTGGTTAGGGGCTTACACAGGCTTAACTCACAATTAGCCCCACCCACTTTGCAGTGAAATTAGGGTTAAGTACATGTAAACATTGGAAGTCAGTAATTATCCAATTATCCTTTTGTACTGCATATTGTGCTCACAAGACGAACATTAACCTCATTAGAAAGCAATTATGGATCGGTGTATCAATATTTATGCTTTTTTATTTTTATTTCTACCATTTCAGTTCAATTTAAAATTCACATTAAAGCAGGTGGATGGAAACTCCACCTATTTCTCTCTCTGTCTCTTTTTTCCCCCTCGATGGTTCTCTCACATAACACCTCATCCTCACGTCCTCCTCTGCAGCCCCTCACTCATCACTGTGCCTCCAGAGCGATCAGATGAGCGTTATCCATCTGTCTCACTCAACACATCCTTCTTTCTTTCTTCTTCAGGAATGAGAGAACATCCCCCCATCCCCGTGTGTGAGCTGGCCGACCACATCGAGCGCCTCAAAGCCAACGACAACCTTCGCTTCTCACAGGAGTATGAGGTAATAATACATAACACACATTAATAGTTATTTATATCGCACATTTACGTCAAATATTTTTGATTGAACATATAGTAAATCTCCTAACTGTCACGGTTGTAGACGGGGAGGCAGGACACAAGTGCAAAGCCACTTTAAACATACACTTTAATTCATTCTCTAATGGACTACAACACACGAAAACACGCAGCTTGACATTTAACATTCATACATGCAACGAAGGACAAAGCAGGACGAGTACACAGGGATATTTATACAAACTAATCAGGGAGACTAACGAGACACAGGTGGGATCAATAACATTACGCGACAGGAACCAACAAACATAAACACAAGGCCCGTGGCTCACTCGTCGCTCGCTTCTCGACACTAACAAGACTCATTTTTCTACCGGCACTCTGTCCTTCATGTTGTTTTTACTCGCTTTCCCCCTGAGCTGAGACCTGATTGGTCGAGAGGTAAAAAAAATAAAAATAATTAAAAGCGCTTGACATCACTCTGCATTTTTCTGAAAAGTTTAACTTATTTCAACTTTTGGAAGTGCTCCGCTGTGACAATTTTTTAAACTTTTTAAAAGCCAATTATCTGCCCGTCTTACAGCCGCTTCCTATAGGATTACATGTCAAATGTGCGCTGGCGATTGAGGGGAAAAAACGCCTAGTGGTGAAAGCTAAACATTTTGGGTGAGACAGGCTTCTATTACTTTGGTACTGTGCAAAACTATAGACGTTTTGCGTAAAACCGTCTGCCAAATAAATCACTGTAAATGCTCATCTTGTTAGAGTCTGACTCTCTGAAAAACATTTCACCGAATCAGTCTAATGTATTCTCTTTTAAGTATCTTTTAAAAATTCAGATGTGTTGTCTGGTTTGTACCTTGATTGTCTTTTGATTTGTTTGCTTTCTTGAGCTTTGTTGTGTTTCGTCTGCTCTCGTCCTAGCTTCAGAGGCTCGCTCTTGACTGTTTTGACAGCAACTCTCGGTTCCACTTGAACGGATGCTTGTTTTTCAGGGATGCATTCCTGCAGGTTCACCTCAGCAGTCCTGATTATCAGTGGGCAAACTTGTGATTTCAGTGATTTCTCCATCCCAGCAGTCTGAATGAAGAAATGAGCTATTTCGCACATGATTTTACACCGAGTGCCACTCGAGACTCGAACCTTGCTGTTAGCAGACTGTACAACATTGCCAAAGCCTGAGAAGTCGTGATGATGATCATCAGGTTTTTTTTTTAGCTTTAACACTCTGCCAAAAACAAGTTAGTGATGTATGGACTCCTAATCGTCCCAGACAGCCTCATAATCACCATATTATAAATAAGATGACAAAAATATCTGAGCAGAAGGCTAGCTTAGTAAATGTTTTTAGCTATATTGTACATCTCATTGGTTAATGTACTATTCTAGTGACTATAAAGATGTAAGTTCAAATCTCAGGACTGCCAGAAAAGCCAAATTGTTGGTCCTGTATCACTGTCATTCTTCTACAACTAAATAGTTATTCAATTTAAAATATTAATGAAGCAATTAATCAAACATTAACAGAGATTTACACATGACTTTAAAGTCAACACGCTATTTACAAGCATAAATACATCTGCAGAATTATGTACTGTGGTATCAATCTCTCTTCTGTTCGTCTCCTTACATAAACCCTTCTGTTACTGCCATAAATCTCAAACTTGGA
>JAOUQW010057512.1:0-14803 GCA_028565825.1 Olivaichthys viedmensis
CTCAAGGTTCGACGCGTTGTGCATTCTGAGATGCTTTTCTGCTCACCACAATTGTACAGGGTGGTTATCTGAGTTACTGTAGCCTTTCTGTCAGCTCCAACGAGTCTGGTCATTCTCCCTTGACCTCTCTCATCAACAAGATCTGCAGAACTGCCGCTCACTGGATGTTTTTTCTTTATTGTTTTATTTATTTATTGTTGTGCATGAAAATCTCAGATCAGGAGTTTTAGAAATACTCAAATCTGCTCGTCTGGCACCAACAATCATGCCATGGTCAAAATCACTGAGATCAAATTTTTTTCCCCATTCTGATGGTCCGTATCTGCATGATTTTATGCATTGAGCTGCTGCCAGACAATTGGCTGATTGGATACTTGCATGAATGAGGTGGTGTACAGGTGTTCCTAAGTGCTCGGTGAGTGTATATGGCCTGTATAAAGATGACCTATCTCTCTCAAATATATCAAATTTTTGTTTTCCCCAATCATAATCTGAGGTGATTTTCAGACAGATACTAACAGTACACAAAATACAGAAACAATAAAACAGTTAATATGAGTGATTTTGGTCTTTGTGATGGTTGGCGAATAAAACAATTCTTCTCACCGTTCCACCACTCATGCTCGTGTATTGACTTTTTCCTAATCATAATTACGTCAAACATTGCAGACACAAATTTACCCCATTACCATCAGTGAACATGCTCCTGTCTCTCTCACCTGGAACACAAATCAGATACATCAGTCCTCAAAGATCCCAAATTTTACAGCTAGATAAAAAAGAATGGGCACCCTTCCTAGACATAAATTGTTCTACAGAAATCTCACTAATAGTACTTTGGTAAACAGGAAAGGCAGTACTAAGAGGAAAAATTATATTGTATTCAGTATACAAGTAAAAAAAGAAAACTAAACACGAAGCCGAATTAGAACAAAAAAAGTAAAGACCTCGCAAACATTAACTCTAACAAACCCATAATTAATTAAGGAAATACAAATTCCAACTAAATGAACGAATAAATAAAAAGACTCGTTTCTATTACAGAAACTTAGACAGGAAAATGTTGATTATAGCAATAAATCCAGAATATTTCTAGCAAGAATGATTAAAAGAAATAAAGAAAAAACAATCTGAGCTATCGAAGACACAGCAGGAAATACCCATGACAAAATAAATAACACCTTTTGAAAATTCATGAAATTGTACGCTTCAGAATGTGATTCAAGCTCAGAAGATATTACTATTTTTTTTTTAACAACATTGAACTACCACGATTAACAAAGGAACAAACTAACATACTTGAGGCCCCATTAACATCCCAAGAACTCCATAATGTCCTTAATCATATACCTAATAACAAAGCTCCAGGACCCGACTGCTACCCCGCTGAATTTTACAAGCATTTTTGGACAAGCTTAGCACCACTCTAATAGGTTAACAACTGAAATAAATGAAAGATCAAGACTTTCTACACACATGAATACCGCATCTATTTCACTTCACCTAAAAACCCCATAAAGACCCTATGCTACCATCTAGCTACCGCTCCCTGTCACTAATTAACAGATATAAAAATTGTAAGTAAAGCACTAGCTGCCAAAACCGAAACGGTCATCCTATATATAATTCATCCTGATCAAACTGAATTTCATCAAGGACAGACACTCATGCGCCAACTGTTCAAGTTAATACATATCGCACCAAAAGTTAAATACGATTATAACCTTGCTTGATGTGGAGCAAAGTCAACTGGAAGTTCTTATTTGCAACGTTAGAAAAATTTGATTTCTGAGAATCATTTATCAAATGGATTAGGACTCTATACACTTCACCTATGGCTACAGTCAGTACTAACGGGTTAATCACAAAGTTTCACCTTTGTGCACACAGGCACATGGCAGGGATGCCCACTCTCCCCCTCCGTACCATCTTTATCAAACCGTTAGCCGCAGCCATCCGTCAAAATATAAACATCAAAAGGTATTCATACAGCCAACATGCAACATAAAATCAGTCTATATGCCAACGACGTATTACTCTTCCTACAAAATTCATCCGTCTAATAGAAACATTCTCTAAAATCTCCAATTACTCTATTAACTGGTACAAATCGACCATCCTTCCACTCTATACAAATGGTCGAGATGAGGCAGCCCAAAAACTACCCACCACCATACACACATCTGGGTATTAACATTTCCTGTCAGAGTCGTTCAAACTCAACTTTAATCCAATACTAAAGACGATAGACGATGATCTCCAAAGGTGGATGAACCTCCCCCTATCTGTTGTTGGCAGGATAGCTACAATTAAAATGACTATACTTCCAAAAATAAACTGTTTATTTTCTATGACCCCACCCACCCGACTCCCACCTGGTTCAAATCTTTGGACTCTATTATCTCTAAATACTATTGGAAAAACAAACCACCTAGAATTAAATTCACCACATTACAAAAATCTAAAACTCATGAAGGCCTAAAAGCCCCAAATTTCTTTCACTATTACCTCGCCAACCAACTCCAGTATATAATGAAGTGAACTCACCAATTAGACACTTATTGGAAAGAAGCATAACAATCAATATGCAAAGAAATTATATTATTAGACTTATTAGCACAATTATTAAACACCACCCATGTTTCAAAAAATTAACAATCTCAACAACTCTGACAGCTTGGTGGAAATCCCATGAAATCACAATCTCTCCATTATGAAAACACGCTCCCATATGGAACAATCCTGACCTAATTAACAAAAAAAACACTACATGTCCTCATGGATTAAAAAAAAAAAAAAAGGCATCACAAACACTATCTTAAACATCATTCAGAACACCACTCCAGTAACATTCTCCTACCTGGCACAGAATTATGAAATTGGAAATAACAACTTTCTACAGTAGAATAGTTGCAGCTCAGAACTTCTATACTCAAAAATATTGATGAAAGAAAATAATTTGGAACCTCCTCCAGCAATATTAGACCTAATAAATATCACCTCCCCCCCAGAAAGTTCTCTCTAAAATATACAGTTCTGGTCACCATTATTGGCAATTTACAATATCTTCAGAAATAAATGAAAATATACCAACTTTTTATCAGAATATTTTAATAGGATGTCCCAAGTTATTCAACAACAAAAAAAATCCTTTTCAACTCGCAAGAAATGATTTTAAAGAAGATAAACAAAATATGATATGGACAGTATTAATGGCACACTTTCCTAATATTTTGTTGCACACCCTTTAGCAACAATGACAGCCTCCAAACGTTTTTGGTAGCCATCTATAAGCTTCTTGCACCTGTCTGTTGGTAGTTTTTCCCACTTCTCCATTGCAAACTGTTCAAGCTCTTGGATTTTTGCAGGGTGTCTCTTCCCAAAGGCAAATTTCAGCTCTCTCCAAAGACTTTCAATGGGGTTGAGATCAGGACTCATTGCTGGCCAGTTTAAAATAAACCATTTCTTTCTTTGCAACCATTCTGTTGTGGTTTTCGATGTGTGCTTTGGCTAGTTATCATGCTGGAGGACCCACGATTTTCGATCCAAACTTACTGTAGCTTTCTTAAACTAGGTAGCATATTTCGCTCTAAAATGCCTTGGTAGTCTTCCAATTTCATTATTCCATTAATTCGGTTGAGGCCTCCAGAGGCAGCAAAGCAGCCCCACAACATTATGGATCCACCACCATGTTTGACTATAGGTAGGGTGTTCTTTTGCTTATAATCTTAATTTCGTTGCCTATAAACAAATCGCTGGTCTGCATTGCCAAAAAGCTCTATTTTTGTTTCGTCTGTCCACAGAATATTTGCCCAAAAGGATTGTGGTTTGTCTAGGTACGTTTTGGCAAAGATCAGTCGCGCCTGTTTATGTCTTTCTTTCAGCAGAGGGGTCTTCCTTGGCCTTCGCCCACGAAGCCCTTCTTGGTTTAGTCTGCGGCGTATGGTACGGGTTGAAACCATCACTCCAGATTGCTCCAGGTCAGCCTTTAGCTCTTTGGATGTTAGACGTGGTGTTTTTTTTTCCAACCTTCGAAGACTTCTCTCACTGATTTTCATCTCTGACTCACGTCCTGGGAGGTTCTTGACAGTTCCATGAGTAGTAAACTTCTTAAAAACATTGCGCACTGTTGAAACAGGGATGTCGAGGTCGTTGTACCCTTTAGCATTTTTGTGTTTGGTGATAATAGCACTTTTGATGCTTTCAGACAGCTCTCTCGTCGTCACCATTGTGAAAAAGGATCAGGGAAAATAAAGTATTTTTTTAAGCATTAACCTCATCATTCATTGGTTAATTCAAGTCATGTGAGCCCTCATAATTTATCACAGGTGAGTCTAATTTCTGATTCATCACAGGTGAGTCTAATCGAGTTTTTTTTTTTCTGAACTGATTAGAATTCCTAGAATAATAAAAAGTTTAAAAAAGTTTTTTAAAAATCCTTAGCTGTTGTGTATTGAACTTGAGTGTATATAGGCCAAAGATGTTTCACTACACCCTTTTTTTCCCCAGGAGATATTGTACATGATGTACAAAAAAATTCAGGGTTGCAAATAATGGTGACCAGAACTGTACTTTATTATAACATTTGGTTAGTTGAAATTCAGCAAACGAGTTAACCAATTCTCGGTTTGAAAGTTTGCCTATTTAGGCCATTTTTTTTTTGAAGACACACATGAGCACACATACCCCTGCTTACTATTTATTCTTTACTTGTCTCCTGCTCTCACTAGACACAATACACTCCTGTACTCAATCAGATCCTTAATGAAGATCTCCAAGGAGTAAAGTGTTATGGGTGGTTCAGGGATTAGTCATAGCAGTGCAGTAGGCGTGATTGATTAACATCATCAGGACCGCTGCTTCAGAACGGGTGCGCAGGCGTGCTTATGTTCTAATGCCTCAGAATCCTGCAATTAGATCCTCGGCTCATCACGTCTTTATTGTCTTCAAGCAATCGATCAGCAGAGCTAATTAGCCGAGTGGAAGTCTGAAGCAAAAACTCTCTCTTTTTCAGTTTCTCTCACTCTCTGTCTCATTTGGTTTCTTAATTTATTCAATTTCACCATGTTCCTCTCCTCTTTTTTCTTTTCCCTCTATCCTACCTCCTCCCTTCTCTAACTCTTCCCTCCCTCTCTCATTACCTCCTTGTCGTCTTTCCCGAATCCCCTGTAGGCAGGAAGAGTTGCCGAGGCCCTTCCCGCTGCATCCGTGTCTGCGCAGTCCAGATGAGGAGAAGCATTTTCTGCGCTGCTGTTCACGTCTACTCGTTCTTTGCTTGCTGCCTCCACGTGACGCTCGCTCCCACAGCCTCCGCCTTGTCCTGGTCGAGGTCATCGCCAATAAAGGTGACCTTTAACTCGCCTCAACTGCACATACAACTTTCAAACAGTTCACTTTTCTACCTTCTCTACCCAAACTATGATGCATTTTAGTGTAGGCATTTATCTTCTACATGTTAGTGTTGGGGAAAATAATTAAAAACTCTCATCTGATATTAGAGTGCATTAATTAGTGTCTTTTCCACTGCACATAGTACCATAACATTTGGCACCAGAAAACTGGTGCTTTATCAAACTGTACCATATGCTCCATTTGTATGTTTGTTTTATTTTTATTTTTCATTCCTGCTCAGGACCTAATGGTATTTGGGGGCCGGACTAGAAGCACCTTTTTTTTATTTTATTTTTTGGTTACACATATCTCGTTACACGATGTGCGACACCAAACACAGACGCTCACACAAAAAAATCCCCACAATAGTCTGAACAAACGTTTAAGTTCTCAAAAACTGTACCAGCGCAAAGTTTTACGTCACAAACGCAGCACATTTTTAATTTGTGATTATATATGGTACAACTTCACAGAGGTTTTTAGTGCATTAATAGCATCTTTACAGTGATGTTTTCATTTTGTCATATTTCCTCAGCAATGGGTTGAAATTTAAATAATTTTGCAAGTTTTTTAAAAAACTTTCTCTTTTTTCCTCTCATCATTTACAAAATGTAAAATCCCTTTTCTGATATAGCGTTTGTGTCAGTCATTTTGTTGCAGCCAATATCAGCTTAACCAAACGGCCAAAGAAACAATGTTAATTCAAGCACTTCTTTCATGTTGGGCTTAATGGCGCCATTGTGCGCCAAAATGATGATGTGTTCACTTTGACTGTCATCACTTCAACCGTTCCAGTTGTGTCTCTAGTTGGTGGAAAATGAACTTAAACCTGAGGCCAGTTCTTGTTTTTGAATGTGTAGTGGAAAAACACTCTTGGATGTTTTCTTATGGTCTTAAAGCCTGCAATGTCAAAAGATACGACATAACTTATTTTCGAAGCGCTGTACCGTTTTAAGTATGATCACGGGGGGGGGAGAGAGAAGAGAAACTCTATAAATGTAGGATGAAGTTTTCAGCACAAGCCTGTGTACAGCTGTTGGCAGTTAACAAGTGAGTCATGCTTGTAAAGTGGCACCATGATTTATAAGCTTCAGTAATTAGCAGGAAGCTCCCAGCTAAGACTGGGCGTCTGTTTGATTGCTGCTTTTTGACACACACGGCTCCCAAGTCAGCCTGCGTTGATCCACAGAATGCAAAAAAAAAGAAGGTAATCGTGTGTTAGAAAGGCACCAGGATTTAATTATTACTTTGTTCCTCCAGCTATAGAAAACGATTCTATATTTAAAACATGCGAGTACATTTGTTTTCTTAGTCTACCCGAACCTAGTGACAGGTCACTGTTGAATGCAGGTAGGGGATGACTCCAGTGCTGTGTGTGCAGACAGTGTGGGCAAGCTTTATTTTTTTTTCTGGCTCACAGACTGAATAAAAAGAGCAAGGTAACGGAAATGCACTTGTATGGCCTAATTAAATTATTTATTTTAAATCTCTGTTACTAAGCAACACCCCTCAGGGGCTCTACCCAGCACTGTGAATCTGTACTTTTATATTTGTTTCTTGTTTGCACCCCCCCAGGGAGTAGTAGTGCTGCCATCTGTCTGTCTAAAGCAGGTTGCCTCATCTGCCACATTTCAAGAATATGGTACCTTAACACCTGTTAATTAGATTTGAAAACTTCGCTTTCTGCCTGAGCACAGACATCCCACCAATTTCACTTGATCTGTCCATAATTTTATTTAAGAGATGCAGTGCTCTGTCTCAAGGCCATAATGTACTCTAGGACCGCTACATGAGCTGATCAAAAGTTTGCCCTTCGGTTTTATTCTGTTCTCTCTTACCTCTGACTTTGGTCTCAAATAATGTCTGTGATTTGATCATGTATATGATTAGTCTGCAAATTGCAATGAAATCACTATTAAAAGGCAATCTCAGAAGGCGCCACAGAGACGGGAGTTTTATTAAATGCAAAATATCCTCTGCCCTCTCTTAAGAGAATGTGATTAGCATTTACTCAGCATAGTGACTTTCTAATACAGGTATAGAATCATTCAGCGTGAGGAAGGATTCAGTTTCAATGCCAGGTGAAATGGAATCTTGTATCCCTTCATTGTACCAGGGCTGTGTGCGTGTTCCACATTTCTCTACATTTAGAGATCAATAAATTCTCCCAATAAGGAAGTTTCACCACTGAAAGCACATCTCATTTATCTTACTAATACTACGAACTTACCTATGCTAGCGCACTTATTTGCTTTGCTTTTATATTACCTCTACAATTCCTAACCTACTACTACCATAAGTGTGCTTAAACCATGTACTAATTATATTGTTTCTGCTTCTGTCTCAGTATGTGCAGTAAATAGCACTTGCCATGGGATAGATGGGCCTTTAGCTGTACTCTGGTTGGCAGCCTGGCGCTAATTTGCAGAGTGGAGCTTCATCCATCCAGCACTGTGTCCCAATAGTGGCCCTGGGCCGTCTGTTGAACATTGACTGATTAATTCTTTTTACGTTTCTATTGGCAGATCAGCATCTTGCGAGTTACAGTCCATGCAAGATTAAGACCTCCTTTGAAATTTGTCAGTGTTGGAGTCTGGTTGCAGTATTTAAGGGGAAGTGGAGACATAAGGGTTAATGTTGTTACAGATGAATGCAAAAGTTTGCATCCCGCTTGGTTGCAAATCGACCTCTATTTTACAGTTTGTTATTTTACAGAATTCCATGTTCATTTCATTGTGGTTTACTTTTGAAAACCTGTTACAACATGGACTAAACTGCTGTAATATTTAAGGCCAATTCACACCGCCGGCGTTTCTGAAGCTTTGTTTTGTCCCTGTTTTTAAGCGTTGTCAATCCACAGCAGCCGACTCGGAGGCGTGTTAGAGGCGCGTCAAACTCGAGCCCGCGTGTTGCACTGCCATTGTTTTTGCGCGTCGTCTCAATTTTCTTTTCACTCGCCCACGTAAGTGAAGCGTAATTACAGCTGGCCCAATCCTTTCTTATTGGTATTAAAACTGTATGAAAAGGATTCGTTATCCTATGCTCACTGAGAGATTAACAAACAGTTTAATATCTCTCTCAGAACAAAACAAAATAGCCAGAAATGTAAATTCACCTACTCGTAACTGATAATCGAATGCTTTAGTTGCCAAAACAGATTCAAATCGAAGTGGGCTGTTGCTCTTCGATTAGTAGCACGTACTGAGACGCAGCCGGTGTGGACTGACTGAGGTCTTTTACGCTTTCGCAATTCGTCCAATGTGAATTCGGGGTTAGGCTAAGTCAGCAGTTGCCCAAACAAAGCAAACGCTACCAAAGAGAAAAATAACAAAAAATGCCAGAGGGATTTTAAAACAAATCCAAAAAAATCTGTAAAGTCAGACTATTAATGTCTTGTTGGTTTCATCATTTTCAAATAAGGGTATGCAAACTTTGGCACTCAACTTTATGTTCGAGCAGGAATACAGGCGCCACTAGTGAATAAAGCAACAAGTATGGCCAGATGTCTGTATGTGTGCCAGAATTTACCTGCGTGTACTTGAGAAAATGTTTTTTTTTATTGTGTTTGTGCTGCTCTTTGGAGTAAAATGCTCTTTGAAATGACATTTATCCGTCCAGTACTTTACCCTGTCTTTTGTCACCCTCAGTGCTAAAGCCATTGGTGGAGGCACTAAGCGATCCCGACTACATTAACCAAATGCTGTTGGCCCAGCTGGAGCATCGGGAGCAAGTGAACGAGCACCATAAGAAGGCGTACACGTATGCGCCCTCTTATGAAGAGTTTATCAAACTCATCAGTAGCAGCTCCGACGTCGATTTCCTTAAACAGCTCAGGTGAGCACAGCACCCTTATCTGCTGTTGCCTGTCCTTTCTACCATCTCCACTATTGATTCTCACACACATGCGCACACACACCTTGGCTTTGACCGTTGATTCATGACAAGTGTAAAATTCTCAGCCTGTAAAAGTCAAGTTAATAACTATTCTTTTACGGAGTATATGATGTCTGTCAGCCAGTTAATACTGTGTGATGATTGTGTGTCACGAAGCAAACGGACAAACATGCGACTTTCTTCAGTAGTTCAGGAGTTATTTGTGATTTGCAGTGGCCATTGATTGGTTGTGGTTGATTTTCACTGATAACGAATCTCTGGTTCATCTTTGTACTCTAAAACCAGGTTAACTTACAGTAAAAGATGCATTTCTCGCTCAGCTGTGAAGTTCCTTATGCCGGATAAGTACTGCAGGATGCATTTTGACAAATTCTTTTCAGTTTGTGTCAGGCCATACCAAATATAGTTGTGCTATTTTGGAGGACTGACACAGTCTAAAGTAGCTCCTGAGTTTGTTATGGCAATGAGTCATAAGTGACGTTTTTCAGCATTATTGATCTGTACCAATGAAAGGTGGGCGTTTGCGTTTTATATGCAAATGTGCGCAGGGTCCCTCCGTATGCAGTGTTGCAGTTGATTACAGGTCTTGTCTCATTCAATTAAAAGATCGCTATTCTTTTAGAACCTAAAAGAGCACCTTCACCTCCAGCTAATGGATCTGTTTCCATGACTATTCACTATTCACTTGTTTAAATGTCATTTTCAATCACCGTGAGTCTTTTGTGCTAAATTAAATCAAACTCGAGGTGGAAAAAACGTTGCTCTTAAGATTTTCTTAGAAGGATCTCGTACAATAGTATGAAGCAGGTTTTTTGTTACAGGCTGATTAAGACTCTGACGTCTTTGCCTGAAAGGCGATCTTTGCGTCTTGCGCTGTGGTGAAGAAAGCAAAGCAATCGTAACGTGGTAGGATTAAGAGGCAGAACCGTGATCCATCCTCCCCCAGCCATTTTATTGCTCCACACGAGTGCTGATATGGGGTCAGTTAATGAGCCTGTTACTAGGCGACACAGGTAATTGTGAGCCTTATGATAAAGCCGAGCCGTCGAAGAAGTGAACTAAAATGGGGTGTAGAAAGGTTTGAATAGAAATGATAGAAAAGATGATGGAAAAGGGTGTCGTTTGAAGAGAGAAATCTTGTAGAGCCATTGAATCGAACATGACACCTGCTAGTTAAGGTAGTGTAATCATTGGGCATATAACAGGTATTGCATACACGAAATCTTTAAATATACCTAAATATAGGGCTTTGGAAGGTTAGTTAGCAGAGTTACCATGGTCACATGATGGTAGAATTCAATTATTCAATGGTTAAAAAGTCAAATGAATTCAAAAAAGAAGAAGAAATTTTAAAAATGCTAATTTATTTGTTTATTTTATGCAAAATCATAGCAACACAATAGTAGGGTTATTCTCTTCTCACGCACCATATTTTGCGTTTCGAGTGAACGTCCTGCATCAACATCCTCTTGTCCTGAAACAACATTTCTTTTAACCACTGCCATCTGATGTCATCAGTGTGCACCTCCTGCTCTTTCCACTTCTGAGTCACTGGAAAGTTCCCTCCAGATCGTACCAGTCGGCTTCCAGTCAGGAAAGCTGTCGTGTAGCTCCACGTTTCAGTTTATAAAGGTTGGACAAATTACTTGATTCATTTGAAATTTTTTAAAGCCGCACCTCTTTCGTCATTCATTCATATGGGGACTCTTTAGTTGTTCGTATGCGTAGCTAGCTCTCATGTCTAGCATTTATGTTAACTTGGTTAAAAGAAGTTATCGATTATATGGTGTGTGATGACCCTACTGTTTTTTTTGGTTGCAATGATTTGCACATGAATGCAACGAATTGGCATTTAAAAATTTTGTTCTGTTTATTCATTCTTTTTTATACTTGCAGAAATCTGGTGGAAATTCTCTATGGCAGTTCTGTTGTGCTTATTTAAAAAGAAAAAAGAAAAGCTGTGAAATAGAGAAATATGTCGATACCTGAGAACACTTAAAACATAATCACCCTGACATTTTCACCCAGCTCCGAGTCAGCTAGAGGCCTCAGCAAGCAGAAAGACAGACAGACGGACACAGTACGGCAGTTGCCGAGCTCTAAAACCGATGCATACTGGGAATGTCTCCTCCAAGTATCCATTTTGTGTTTAAATAATCTTTCTAAATAATGTATGAAAACTGTTAACTGTCTAAAAAATTACTGCAGCAAACGGTACACGGGGGCTGCATCCTCTGTTTCCGTCATAGTCCTAGATAACCTTAAATAAGGGGTGAGTGCGGTAGGAACAATTTATGGTATTATAAACGTACAACCCAATATCAAGGTTTTTGCTATATAACGCTCTACAGCTACAACTCTGCATTTTTCAGGAGGATAATATTAAATGCCATATCACACTCCAGCTGCAGTGAAAGTAATAAATAATTTGGTGAGGGAAACTGCTAGAAGATTTTTTTTAAACAGACCTCAAGCCTGCTTTGTCTTCTGTAGTTTATAAAAGCTTCTCAGACTTGTGCCTGCTTTATTGCTTAAAATGTTGTCTACCCTGTTTTTAAAAATCTTGTAGCATACTTCAGAGGTCAAGCTAAGGCAGCATTACCGGTATACCATCACCTCCATACCTTTTAAAATTTTTAATACATAATCAAGGACTCTAAGCACTTTAAGTTTTCAGTGAATGTGTATTTAGCCAGTCTATGTACTGATTGGGATGCTATGCAATATTTTTCAGCGTGTCATTTTCTAGTGCCGAACTTTTTACATTTTCTAGCTACAGCAGGTGTCTATTTTGAAGTACTTCAATTTGACATTCATGAGCTCATTTCATTCAGTACATCTTCTTCTCTTACATTCACCTTCAAGAGCTAGGGAGTGAAACAATCTTTTATGAATATTATGAATCTATTCTTTCTTTCTTTTTTAATGCAAGATCCTTTCTATTAATTTGTTCCATGTATTCTTCATCTTTCTCAACAAATCATGAGGCGATATGAGACCTTAATAGCCCATTTCATCAATGGTTTAGGCGCTTTGGGTGTAATTTTGTGCTGCCCACAGTGTGAAATTGACATTTCTCTCCAGTCCAATTGACTGCTCCTTTGAAGGCAGTCCTAACTAACTCCGTGTTTAGACTTTGCTGTTTGTTAGAGAGCCATTTAAGCAGTAAATTGCATTTCTTTTAACCCTACCAGGTATCAGATAGTTGTGGAGATTATTCAGGCCACCACTATCAGCAGCATCCCCCAGCTCAAGAAACAGAAAGGTAAGTCTGCCTTCCACCCGAACACATGTCCGCTTTCCGAGGAAGCTTGTCGTTATAAGTGAGCGAGTGGTTGAGTACCTATATAGCAATAGTTGATATCTCCAAGACAAGAGTAAGAATGTCCTCAAAATGTTAATTGCAAACTTTATCTTCTCAGTAGCCTTATTATGGAGCCATAAAGGTTACCCGTCATGTATCGTCTCTGATGGTTCTTTTAAAGCCCCCTTAAAAGCAATGAAATCACAAAAAGACAACGGCAGGTTTAAGTTTCTCTTTCGTCCTCCAAGAGCAATTGTAATATTGGGTCGTCTCATTCGAAGGAGATTTTTATTTTCAGGAAATTATCTCAAATTTGTTCAGACATTTGAGTGTCGATTTGTCGTTGACTTACTGTAGCCCATTCATGCCATGTCTGATGAAACTGGCTTTAACACAGGTAAACATGAAGCCTGTGTAGCAGCAATAACTATAGCAAAGGTATTGTACTTCATTCAAGCAACAGACAGGTCAGTAATTATAGCTGGCTCATTAAATGTGATCAGATACAGAGTTGTGTTAGCCAGAGATGGCATTTAATGTGTCCTCTTCCAATTATTCTGTAGTTCATAAAAAGTAGGAAATGCTATTCAGCTAAATGTCACTCACTGACCCGTTTACTTGTGTGTTTTGATGGTGCTCTTGGGTATTTTCTACTTCTGCTGTCAAAGTGGAACTGCTATTTCAGATGCATTCGATGCATACGAGGTCGAAACATAAATGTTGAGTAAGAAAGATATAGATAGTGAAATCCTATAGGCAGCGGAAATGAGTTTACAAATGACTGATTATGTAAATGATAACCAGGTCGATATTCAGTGTTATCAAAGTGTTTAACGTAGATTGCTCTTAAATAGATTAGATGGGTTGCAGCCGGTCTTCCATAACACAAAGAACCACCAAACTGGTTTGTATGTAGCCACATAAGCAGACAGTTGCAATTCTTGTACAGACAGAAATGTCCTTGAACATTTCCAAGCAACAGGAAATTGCTGTGAATCTGTGAAATTATTCTGAGCAACTCATTAATGCCTCTGAATAAAAGCATATTCTGCATATATAAATAAATGAGCTAATTGGAGAAAAATATAAGGCTGAAATGTAAGCATTCTCTGTGAAGGTTTTTTGGTTCCTCGCAGGAAGTTCTGCCAAGCTGTTTTTTGGTTTCTGTCTTTTTTTCTTTTGAGTGTTTTTTTTTTCTTTTTAACTCTTGCATGAGAGCTATAATTTGTTACTGTAACATGCTTATATTTAAAATGTCACCTAAACTAGACTATATATCATATCATATATATCCTATGGTTAAGTCTGTATGATTTCAACCTGCACCCATATGCTTGAAAGGCAGCAGTCAGTTAGCTAGATTAACCTTACTAAAGATACAATCTGGGGGAATGCTTGCTTATTTGAGACAATTTTTTGAAGTAATCTGGATCAATCATATGTCTAGGAATTATATGAAACACCGTAAGTTTAATGAACATGGAACACTTTAACACAGAAATTCAAACAACAACATCTGAATAAATGTCTTGATAAAGAAGTAAATGCAGAAATAGTAACCCCAATAATTATAATGTCAATAATAATTTGATGTGAAGTTACAATTGCAATTAACAATGAAAGGAAATGCAGATAAACTTTCTAAGCAGTGTTGTCGGTTCCAGGACAACGCTCGTTTATTGTATGGCTTGGTTAAGTTTTATAAGTATTAAATAAGGCCACAGGAAACTTGAAATTTGAAAATTCAATATATAAATATATAAAAGGAATAAAGATTGCAGAAAGTAAATGCAGTGTACTTCAGTAATAATTGTAGTAGATGTAGCAGACATTGCACACACACACAGAGAAAGTTTTCTTTTCTTTTTTCTTCTTCATCAATCTACACACAATACTCCACAATAACAAAGCAAAAATAGTTTTTTGGAATGTTTTGCAAATGTATTAAAAATATGTAAATGGTATATTTCAGTTTTATAAGTATTCAGACTCTTCACTTAGTACTAGGTTTAAGCACCTTTGGCAGCAATGGCAGCCTCAAGTCTTCTTGGGAATGATCCTACAAGCTTAGCACTTTCTTTTGGAAGTTTCTCCCATTCTTCTTGGATGGGGAGCGTCAGTGCACAGCCATTTTCAAGTCTCTCCAGAGATGCTCTATTGGGTTCAGGTCCAGACTCTGGCTGGGCCACTCCAGGACTTTCACAGAGTTTTCCC
>JAOUQW010057558.1:0-14800 GCA_028565825.1 Olivaichthys viedmensis
GTGTACTGAGTCTGTACTTATATCAGTGTGTCTCTATAGCCAGGCTGTGTGTACTGAGTCTGTACCTCGTCAGTGTGCTCATGTGTTTGTGGTCAGTCACTGTGCTCAGGTAATCTGCTACAGTGTACTGACGCTTTAGGGACAGATAGAACTGCATTTTACTCTGCCCTTGTGTTTGTGTGTTCCAATGGGTGATGTACTTTTGCTTTTGGAGTGTCAGCATTTGGTTTATTCTGATTGTTCTGGGGTTAGGCTGGTCCTGATGCAGTGCAGTGTGGGTGTGTGTTAGTGCAGTGTTAGTGTGTGTTAGTGTGATTATGGGACTCTGCTCTGTGCTCAGCTCTTGGCTTTGCAGGGCTTTGCAGTGGTATGACTGGGGGTCACTGCTCTTTAAATGAAGCCAGTATTTAATGGATCTTTTCTGAATTTGGAGTAACAGTGGAAATCGGCCTAATTCGGCTCTGCAGCCGTTCGTTATGTGTTGTGTTTCTGTGGACTTGAAGAATGCTTTTACAGAATTCAGTGTGTAGAATTTCAGCTGGGTGTTTGTCCCATTGGGTGAAGTTTTAGTGGGTGAGTGGGCCCCACACCTCACTACCGTATAGAACAACAGGTTCTATGACTGATTCGAATAATTTGAGCCAATTGGAATTGTTATTTGAATGTGTATTTGATGTTTGAATGCCCTGCGTGCTTTCTCTGTCAGCTCCTTCACTGCTGGATTAAAACTTCCAGTAGAACTCATTTTTAATAAATTTATAAAATTTATAAAATTTAATAATTATAATCTTTACACATTTCTATTTTGTTTGTCCCTAATGTGAAGAGTGGTGTGTGTCCCTGAGATCTGGCTCTTTTCTGGAATATAAGTGTCACGCGCACGGCTGTGCGCGTAACATAGCATAGCGGTAGCTACGGCAACGGTGCACCGTGCACGTATGTTTATGTTGTGTTCCCTCGTCTGTGTCACGTGAGTCATGTTAAGTGTTCCCAGCTGTTCCCTGTTCGTGTGCTGATTACTAAGTGTTTAAATACCCGCCTGTGTCCGTCCTGTATTGTCTCCTGTTGTTTGTGTGTCAGCACACCTGTGTGCTTAGTTTAGTATGTTAAAACCTGTTATGTTTAAAGTTCAATAAATATGTCTATTATAAGAAGCGGCTTCGTGCTTGTGTCCGCGCACCCCCGGAAACACATTGTGACAACAAACATCAGTTTAACCCATAACAGTATATTGGTATGTACCAATTTCACATCATAGATGTATGTTGTGACCCCTGGTTCCTATCACAAATATTGTAAAGAAATCTAAGTCAGTTAATTTCTCTAAAATGGAGCATTTATGTTCACTTCTCAATTTAAATCAGTGCAATTCTCCTTTAACTACCCTTAGCTAGCTAGCTTTTTCTCTGCATTAAGATACAGAAGACCAATCAAACTCTACCATCCCGTCGGAGATTTCTCTAAATAGGAGGAATGTCTCAAATATCGTACCATTGACACTTGCATGAAAAAGTGCTTTGCAGTTAGGTTTGCCTAGTCTTGTTTTACGCTGTTTCTCTCTCTGTCTGTCTGCCTTTGTTTCCCTATTACTCTGTCTATTCCCCCCCCCCACACACAGACACACACAGACACACACAAACACACTCACTTTGTCTCTGTTTGTGTCTCCCTCTTTCTCTGTCTGCCTTTCTTTCTCTTTCCCACACACTTACTCAATTCAAAAAAACTTAATTTGATGGAAAAATCTCATCTCCTCCCCTGCAGTTAATTTGAGATGCAGATAAGTAAAAGACATTGGAAATAAAAAATAATATTAACCAGGCAATATTCTGGTATTGTACTTCAGATGATTCAAAAGCAATCAGTAGTGTTAGCAAAGGGACACAAGGTGCTTTATATCACGCTCAGGGAAGCTAGCAAGCTTTTCCAAATGTCACACTCTCTCTCCCTTGCCATAGCCTATTTGTCAGCCAGTCATAACTGCAAATTGCTTTTACAAAACTGCTCGGTTATTTCTGACCCTCGTGTATTTGTTGTTCTTACGCTCTTTTTAAATAAAGTCTAGTTTTTGATGCTCATCAGCTCATTGTTTTTGGAGCAACATACTTTGCATCCTTTATTCAATTATTATGATGACCAAAAGAGATGTCTCACACACACACGCACACACACACACACACACACACACCTTTCACCATTTCCATGTGAGTGAGAGGCTTTGGCAGCCATGGCAACTGGAGGCAGAAGCTCAGACTTTGTAGACACACTGTTCTCTCCACGTTGTTGGCTCTTGCTGAATTTTTACCTTTACATTACATGGTATGGTTTGAGAGCGCCAGCATCTTGTCCTGCATCTCATGCACACTGTTGGATTTTGGCTCGCATAATCCAATCCTTAGAGTCAATGATGAAATGGCAAGCTGATGGTTATTATGACGTTTACTGTATCAGCTGCACAGATGATGTCCGTATAGCCATGGTTATAACTAAGCTGCACCCAGAAATTTTTTAAACCATCATGTGTCAACCTGTGCCTGGCACATCTTTACACACGACCACAAGTTAGCTGGATATGGTGGAGTCGAAAATAATGAGCAGACGATCTGAACTGAAGCCCACACACACAGACAATGTAGGTTAAAGGCTAAAGAAATACACCTACATTTCTAACAAGGGCTCTACGGGCATTCACTTTACCACACACAGATGCCTATTTATCCCTGTTCTTGGTCAATTACCTTGACTGCTAGTTGTCAGTCTTTGTTAGTGTTTAAGTTAATTGAGCACCCTGAGCCCCTATCTATCTCTATCATGCCCAGATGTGAGAATACCTGTCTGCAGGGTTTATTTGTTGCTGCCAAAAGGCTGTATTATTGGCTTTTTAAAAAAAATTTTTTTATAAAAGAGTTCCAGACCTCTAAAAGCTGAGCTCTGAGCTCAAACTAAGTGTGTCCCCTAATCAAGCCAGTCATTAGATCATGGTCTCTTTCTAGGAACTCTTTTGGGAAATCTACTCCTCCTTATCCTCTAACTGAGAGGGTTCCTGACAGAGCTCAGTGGGGTTCAGTCTGTGCACCTACAACTTTTCACATTTTCTTGACAGTGCTCACATTTATTATAGAAAAATAAAGAAAAAGTCATGATGTGGAATATCAATAGATTTATTTAGACCTAAATTAAATGTACTCTCTTACAGTGATTGCCTGATTGCTACATGTTTCAGGATGGGAGATGACCATGATTGACTTTATTTTATTTTATTATACTAACCTGTTATTCCTTTTATAATTATCATAAAAAATTGCTCAGACAATAACTCAATCCTCTTTCTCAGGCATGTACATAACAGCCCATGATCTAAAAAGCTTTAAAGCTCGATTCTGCCCCCTTCTGTAGCCTTGCTGCTTTGCATGATGTAAAGAAAGAATAGAGGAAAAGCTTGTAGAGGAAAGTGAACCATTTGGAAAAGCTTGTGCGACTGTAATTTTTAATATGTATTCAATTTATTTCAATTAAATATTTTTTTTTCAATATCACTTTTTACAATAGACATCGTCACAAAGTAGTTTTACAGAAATCCAGGTCTAGATCTAGATTCCTAAAGAGCAAGCCAGAGTCGACAGTGGCAAAGAAAAACTCCCTGAGACAGCATAAGAAAGAAACCTTGAGAGGAACCACACGACACCGGATTATGGGTTATTAATGGAATAATAATAATAAAAAAACAGTATACAGTCATGCAGTGAGAAATATGTAAGTCAAAGTTAGGTGTAGTTAATGTAGCTGTTTAATTGTAGAGTTTTGTACTGCTTTATTGGGAGTCGAAAATAGTACTTCAGCAGGAGAACCAAAAGTGCCTGGTTGTAAAGAGCAAAGTTTACTTCTACTGTTTTCAGTGTGCAACTTATGATAATATAAAGCCACAGAGCACAGAGTTACAGTAGTTCAAGTTTCCTGGTAACATCCTTTACTATTGATAAAAAACAGTGTGCAGAGCTGATACATTATGTGCAGGTTTTAAATGTTTCCTGTTTTGTTTACCTGTTAATATGTACTACAGTTACATGCTTAGTGTTTTATTATTGTTGATTACATCTACTTGTTGTGCTACATTATTCTGCTTTCATTCTGTTTTGCATGCAAAAGTTTAATTGAATACTAAGCACTGCCATGTAGTGTGTTTGTAAGGGCTCAGAAGGAAAGAACCAATTATGCTGGAAATTCAAATTGAGATTGTACCAGAGAGGGTGCTGAAATACGAGCACTTTGTGCTTTGTAAAGTCCCTTTCTTATTGAATTATGTCCTGGAGGCATACATTTTCAGTGCTGAAAGAGGTGCTATGCCATAATATGTGGTATCCATTGTATGTTTTATATGGATCATTTCACTGTCAACCCAGGCAACAGAGAACTTTATCAGAACATTCAGTAATGAAGTTGACAGGTTCTACCAAGGTTAAGCTGTAATTTTACAAAAATAACATTCCTGCAATGTTATAAATAATTGTGATAATGGTTGGCATAAGTCAGCAGAGAAAGACATTTTTAAGCCTATTAAGACCACATTATGATTATATATGATTTTCAATAAGTTTTATTTTTTGATTGTAAAATGTGAGGAAAAATAAAAACATTTTACCTTAAGATTTCATTTTAAACCATGTTTATAACATATTAAAATACATTAGAATATACAATACATGTTTTTGCACAATCACACACACACACACACACACACACACACACCACACACACACACACACACACACGTATTACAAAACTCTCAAAGTCTGCTAGCTGACCTTCAGTCCTGGATGCACTGGAAGGTTCAATATATTAAGTATATTGCATGTAGCTAACTAATGTCGGTAATATTAAATGCTAATGTTCTCTGATGTTAGTTGAAGGCTTTATTAGCAATATTAGCTTTCTGCTGCTCTAAAGCATTTCTAATGTACCAGAACATTTACACATCGTAAGACCAGCGAGTACGCTAGACCAAGGCCGATCCTATTTTGTACACCTTTTATTACTCTCGTCTGTTTTCCTGTTGGCTGTTCTAACCTTTCAGCTGCTCTTTAGTGGTACTCCACGTCTCTCCAGGATATGCTGTATTTTTTCCTGTTGAGATTTTGGATGCTCTATGCCAAGCTGTGCCCCATGCTCTGATGAATCCAACAATCCATGTTCTCTTATTATCTCTCAGAACAGACAATGGCTTTCTATGGCTTCCTCTCCAACTTTTAGTTTCATATTTACAAATACATTTTTAATGCTTACAGTCAACTCCAAATGATTGGCACTCAAATTTTTCAGTGAAACAATTGGAAAAAATACTTAGCTTTCCTCTAACAAAAATCATTCTCATAAGAACTTCTTATTAAAAATAATAGTCTTTTCTCTCAACACGTGACAAAACGTGGCAAAATTACTGGCAAAATTATATTTTTATTTTGTCATCCATCACCATGGGGAAAACCAAAGAGCTTTCAACACAAAAGAGATAGATAGTTGTTGACCTGCACAAGTCATGTAATGGTTATAAAATATAAAAATAATTAATTTTAAAGCAATTAAAATACTATTAAGCACGAGGAGGACCATGATGAAAAGTTTTATAATAAAAAGTTTGAAACAGTTGACAATTTGCCAGAAAACAACAATGAACATAAGCAGCTTGTTTTACTCTCAACAACACTTTTTATAACCTAAACCTTGAAGGGTTCCTTGAGGGTTTTTTTTAATAAAAAAAGGGAAACTCAACATAGGAAGTAGATAAAACACATTCCTGTGAGACATACTTATCTTGACAGGCACAGTACCCAGGCACTTTACAAACCCCAACCTGTTAAAAAAATAAAATAAAATAAATAAATAAATAAATTTAATAATAAGGGGGGAAAAGGGGAAATACAGAAAAAGTACTTGTAGCTGAAGTGAATCTATAAACAACTATCTCAAGGATGGAGGACATAAGGAAGCCATGTGCCTCAACCAAAAAAAAAAAAACATTTAATAACAACATATTTGAGCTTTTATTGTAACATAATGAAGAGAATAAAGAGAATGCTGAGAGGGCTTCTGTATCCTTCTGTATCCATTCGGTCTATTTTAATAATTCAATTCAATTCAATTCAATTTTATTTGTATAGCGCTTTTAACAATAGACATTGTCACAAAGCAGCTTTACAGAAATACGGATGTAGATCTAGATCCCTAATGAGCAAGCCAGAGGCGACAGTGGCAAGGAAAAACTCCCTGAGACGACATGAGGAAGAAACCTTGAGAGGAACCAGACTCAAAAGGGAACCCATCCTCTTCTGGGTAACATGCGACAGACAGAGAGAACAGATTATTAGGTATGATGAGAGCATAGAGTGGCTGAAAAGGGTGCACAATGTGATCAGAGTGCAAGCAGGGACTCTGGCAGCTCTAGCTATGACAGCATAACCAAAAGGGAGAGCCAGAAGGTAACATGGGCATGAGAGCACCCTGAGACATCAGCGTCCCGCCACTCCACCGTCAAAAAACCCGAATGAACGTGTGAGAGAGGGGGGTGACAGCATCAAAACATCCCAGTTTACCAAAACTCTCTCTGCCCATGAACCCCCAGATCTGCACCATTACCCAAGAGAAGAGCTATTTAACAAAATGCCTGATTAAACAAGAAGGTTTTCAGCCTAGACATAAAGATTGAGACTGTGCCTGAGTCTCAAACATTAACAGGAAGGCTATTCCATAGCTTGGGGGGCTTTGTGGGAAAAGGATCTGCCCCCTGCTGTAGTTTTCATTATTATAGGTACTGATAAACAACCTGACCTTTTTGATCAAAGCAGGTGTGGCAGATCATAACAGACCAAAGGTTTGTTTAGGTACTGTGGGGCGAGGCCATTTAGTGCTTTTTAGGTCATTAGTAGTATTTTATAATCAATGTGAAATTTTACTAGGAACCAATGAAGTGTGGATAAAATAGGGGTAATATGATCAAACATTCTGGTTCTAGTAAGGACCCTAGCAGCTGCATTCTGGACTAACTGGAGCTTGTTTATGCATTACAGTAGTCCAATCTAGAGGTAATAAAAGCATGAAGTAATTTTTCTGCATCATGTAACGACATTATATTTCTTATTTATATTACTCAGCATCCAATGTCTAATGTCTTTTACACAGTCCTCAACTTTATTTAGCTGGTGTCTGTCATCTGGTTTGGCGGAAACATACAGCTGTGTATCATCAGAATAGCAGTGGAAGCTAATACTATGTTTATGAATAATTGCACCCAGAGGTAGCATATATAACGATAAAAGCAAGGGTCCTAATACAGAGCCTTGTGGAATGCCAAACTTTACCTTTGTATGCAGAGAGAAGTCACCATTTACATTTACAAACTGATAGCAGTCAGTCAGATAGGATATAAACCAGGAAACAGCTGTTCCCTTAACCCCAACAACATTTTCTAGGCTATCTAGACGAATATTGTGATCTATGGTATCAAAAGCTGTCCTGAGATCGAGTAATACAAGCAAGGAGACAAAGCCCTGATCGGAGGCCAATAATAGATAATTTACTACTTTAACCAGCGCTGTCTCAGTACGGTGATGAGGTCTAAACCCTGACTGAAATATTTCATGTATGTAATTCCTATGAAAGTATGAGCTTAGCTGCTGAGCTACAACATTTTCTAGGATCTTGGAGATGAAGGGGGCGGTTTGATATTGGCCTATAGTTTAACAGCTGATATCGATCGAGGTTGGGTTTCTTAAGCAATGGTTTAATAACTGCTAGTTTGAAGGATTTAGGTACATAACCAATTCTAAGGAAGGAGTTTATTATTTTTATCAGAGGTTCGGTTGCTTATGGTAGTATTTCTTTAAGAAAATGTGTAGGTATCGGCTCTAGTAAACAAGTGGATGTGTTATGCGCAGGTTGCCACGGCGACGAGCGCCACACGCTTTATGTTGATGTTTGTCTGTATTATGTCTGTCACCTGTTTCCGCGTCACAGGTCTTAAATGTTCCTACCTGTTCCCTGTTTTGATACCTCGTTAGTCATTGTATAAATAAGCCCTCGTGTGCCTGTTTAGTTTGTCCTTGAATGTTAGTGTAGTTCATGTTTCAGTGTTTAATAAATGTTAAATATTGATCGGCTTGCACCTGTGTCCTGCCTCTGCTGCTACACGACCGTGACAGATTCAAGGACCTTAAAGAAGGACACAGCAAGCCGCCCAAGATGGCAGCCGGCTTGGAGGAGTTGCTGCGGGAGCTCGCGAAGCATCGATAGCAGGTCGATTGCCATTTCCACACCACGCCACTGGTTTCCACACGAGCAGCACTTGTGTTTGACTTGTATAGCACTGACTGTCACAGGCAGAATAGTTATTCACTGGATTGTGAATTTTAATTGCGGCCAGTGCTACAATTGGATGCTCTTTCTTAAGCATAAAAATTATGTTGTCATATAGACATCTAAAAGTATGAAAAGTGTGGGTTGATGTAGGAGTTTTATATGAGACATTATTACTGTGAAACTGTAGGAAGAGATGGTCAATACTGTAGCCTGATCAGTATTTCTGGACACTGCTCTGAGTGGTGAATCAAATATATCAAAACTTGCAATGCTAAATTCACTTAGTTCTTTTTGAACATTAAATTAGTTAAAAAGAATCAACTCACTAAGGTGAATTGTAATGCCCATGACTATTAACAAATGCCATTACCACATGGGATGGCAAACTACCATAACTGCTGGAGTAGCACACCTACTGTAAAAACACCAACAAACTGGCATTTTATAATTAGGCTAATGAAAAAAATTATAAATTATATGTTTCACTGTATAAGTTGCAGCATCTGCTAGAGGGAAAAGATTAAATGTCTCATTGAGACAATGTTTAAAAAAAATTGTATATTTTAAATGATTCTTGAAGACGATTAGTCTTTTTTAGAATTTTCTTTTCTTTAAATTCATTATTGTTGTCTCCTCCTATTTTTGAATATTCAAGGGTAAATGCCATTCCTCTTTATTGTCTTAGTCTTTCCAGGTTTGGGTTTTTGGGAGGAAGTAAGATTATGTTAAAAATAAATAAAAGATCTTTCTACATAAAAGGTCCTGAGCATCTTTCTCTCTCTGCCTCTCTCACTGCCTTGCCATTTTCACTGGCTGACGTATTCACCTGTCTTCTTTACTCTTCACATCTACCTCTCCTCACTCACCACTTTGAACCTAACTCATGCACACACATATCCCACATCTCTCTCATTTCTATCTCCCCCCAGCCACACACATTATCGCCACCATAATTTCTCTCTCTCTCGCTCTCTCTCTCTCTCATGCACACAAACACAGTCTCTTTCTGATTTTTATCTTCCCTCATTTACACTCGTGTCAACTGGCTGAAACCTTTCTCTTCATGTCTTGCAGCTGTGGTGTATGTGTGTCTTCCCTTGGCTGCTGAGAATTTGGGGGAAGGGCAGTGAGGCCATGGAGCACAGCCACATCTTCACCGTGCTCTCCCTTAACACCAGCACCTGGAGCCTGGAGCAGATGCAGCCCAATGGCCCCCAGAGCTGCCCTCTTGGACCCCTGCCAGTCATCTACTACAGCATCTTGCTCTGTCTTGGCCTGCCTGGTAAGAATTCCGATAAGCATCTTTGCTATTAGTGTTTATGATTGCTTCTTCACACATGTCTCTCCATGTGGGTGGGTGGACAAAGACTGTTTATTATTGTAGACACATTGTTGATTCTTCATAATTTCCTTGTAACAAGCGACTTTAGGTGCATGAGTACCACAGATTGGCAATCATTTGTCATAGGACTAGAAACGCCTTCCATAGGCCTGACAGAATACTGCAGCATATTTTGAATTATTTTATTTTACTAATGACATTGCCTATGAAGCTGTGCTGACAAATAGTCGTTAGATACTTGAATAATCACTGTTTAACTTTACCTCTGCCATAAAACTTTATATCTGTAAAATGAATGCTTTTGTTCTGATACTGTCTGTGAGACCTTCTTGACTAATAACATTATTTGCTAGTGTGCCCGCTGCTTTATTCAAGCACTCTCTTTTACACTGGGAGACAGTATGGCATAGTTTGGAGGTTTAGAAGAGGACAGCAGTGTAGCCACTCATTATGGAGTTAAGATTAGTTGTCAGTACAGTCTGAGAAGCTAATGTAGACAAGGTTGTCAGCATATTGTCACAAGTCAATCATCGTCCTATGGGTCACTGTGATGGGGACCCTCTGCATACAGTAAGGACATCTGTAAAAAAACGACAGTAATTGTCAGTTTGCAGATAGGATTACTTCAAGTTAGAAATTCTATGTGAAATGATTTCTGCTCTTTAAATTGAGAAATGTTGGATAAGTTGAATGACATTAGATATGAAGGTTTAAAGTGTCATTTTGATCCTAAATGTACATTGAAAGACCTTTTATACTTTTTAAATTTAAAAAGTATTTAGTAAATTTTACTATAGTAAATATGCAGGATGGGGTGGTGCAGTAGACAGTAACCTGGCATTCAGATATTACACAGTAACAACACTGTCTGTTTGCAGCATTAAATAAAATGAAAATCCCCCTGCATATCACAGAAACCTGGCCCATTAGGATGCAGTAATGAAGATTACGCAGTTATGTGTCATTTAAACCCTCTTATTCCAGTTATTCTGAGTAACACCCTAGTTAAGCATGACTATAACAGAAGTAATATATGCAAATATTTGTTTTACAACAAATAGTATTTTATTATATGTCTAATAAAATAATTTTACATACAGTATGTACTACATACCTAAAAATGGAGACAACACATTTTTACCGTTGCCATCTCAAACAATCTTTCATATCATAGAGAAATATGTGCTAGATAGGTATGTATTATAGCATGAGAAAGACTAACAAACTAACAAATATTAAAAATAAATTAAACACGCAGCCTACCAAATATAAAAAATGTGTCACTCATATGAAATAGAACTGATAAGGATAAGTGTCCTATCTATGACAGAAGTATAATATCAGATATTTTAATGAATCCCTCAAATGGCTTATAAGTCATTTATTCACCTTATTTTTTAGTAACTACTACAAACTAAACTACTTACTTACTATTCAGTAACTAAACTAAATAGGAAATATGTGTAGCCATGAGAGTGGGGAATGGGGGTCCTGGGAGTTTAAGAGGTTAAGTGATTTGGTTACTGTTATTTCTTTTACTTAAACATGTTAGCTAAGAGTTAGATTGTGGTAGATTTGTGGCAAAATTTGGTTTTCTTTATACGTTGATCAAAATACAAACAGTTGTTCTATAGTTACAGCCTATTCAAGGTCAGAGCACTGTTTTTTTCTTTCTTTTTTGGGCACACATGTCCAAGAAAAATAACACAGGCCCGGCAACGGTTTTGAGGCCTACTCACTACTTACAAATGGTCACCTTTTTAAATTAAGGCTTGCTCACAACAGACTTGCATGTCACATAGCCATGTTTTGTTGTGGCATGTAGATGAAAGGAGAGAGGAAGAAAATTGTGCTGCATGAAGAAGTTAATCTTTTCAAGCACAACATACTCGAGAGGCTCAGAAAACTCAAGCATTTCCTCTGTGGGCAAGATGGTGGTAGAAGGACAATCCCTTCTCTGCCTTGGTGCGGAAACTCAAGGAGATGCAAGGATGCAGGTCAGTTCGGTAGACCCGTTTAAATGGACCCCCTTCAACTGGTTTAGCAGTGTGAGTGGTACCTTGCACTTCAATCATCTTGTACACGGTTGGCCCCCTGAATACTGAATCTTGTTGGTCGGTGCTGCAAGTACACCAGCTGACTGACATCAAAAGGGGGACAATACACTCTCTCCTATTGAGAGGAGATTCTCTCAGCTGCCCTCAATTTGGTGTATTCCCCAGATTTCACATGTACCTCCTTCAGTCTCACTTGGTGAAGTGCATGGCCAGTCATGTTTCCTGTCAACAACTGGCTTCTTACCCAGCTAAGCATCCACAGGCAAATGGGGATCAACACCAAACAGGTAATACGGCGAGTACCCAGTTGTGGCATGGGGAGTCACATTGCATGCGTAGAACAGCTCGGCCAGATGTTCAGGCCACCTCCATTTTTCTTCACGGGAAAGAGTGCACAAAAGATCATGGAGCATACAGTTAAATCTTTCCTTCTGGATGATGAGGTGTGGTGCATGTCTGGGTTGCGCTTTTGCTCTCCCAATAGCTTCATTTCCTTCCCTAGCCTTCTTCAGGGTCAGGTCACGAACTGCAGTAGTCAATTCTGCTATAGCTCTCCCCTGCTCTGTGACCACTTTCAGTACTTCTTCCACTGTCAGAATGTTTCTCTTGTCCTTTATTGGCAGAACACTGCATTTCATCTGCTGTAACATTAGTCAAAATGGGCCTACTCTCTGCAAGTTTGATACTGTCTTTACAATCCAACCAAATTGGTATTTGGTACTTGTAGCCTTTGAGTCCCGACTCGCAGAGAGAATGAGGCAGACGACTGGCAAAAACTGGGTACAGGGCATGGCTTTTATTGTCGTTTCCCTTTTCAGGGGACGCTTTTCAGCGCCGGCAACAAAGAACAAACAGAATTCAAAAATAAACTGAAGCCGCCTTGAAAAGTGCTCCGCTCCATCGCTGTCTCTGGGTCCGCTCTCAGCGCTCCTCCCTGGATAACGCGATCCCTACTGCAGGCAGGGAGAGACAGAAATAGAGATCGGTTAAACATTCCCAGGTGTGAGCACTCCCGCGATTACCTGTCACCTCACTATGACCCCGCTGCCACAGCCAGTTTGATGGCCAAGAGTTCCTTATTCCAAACATCGTAATTCCGCTCTATGGGGGTAGGTTTCCGGGAGTAAAAGGCACAGGGATACAACTTGGAGGGCGAGCTCCACCACAAATTGTAAGAAGGGGTCGGGGTGATGCAGGACAAGTGCTGACACAAAGTGGCATTTGAGGTCATTGAAGGCTTGTGTGGCCTTTTAGGTCCAGGGCAGTCATTTACCCTTTGCCTTGGTGAGGTGTGTGAGCAGCGCTGCTACAGAGCTGAACCATTGAATGAAGCACCGGTAGAAGTTGTCAAACCCTAGAAACCACTGCAACTCCTTCAGCATGGTGGATTGGGGCCACCCGAGGACTGCCTTCACCTTCTCATCACTCATCTGGACTCCTCCCTTGGACAGGACATACCCCAAAAAGGAGACCTCAGGGTGGTGGAACTCACACTTTTCAGCCTTCACATAGAGGTGATGTGCATACAGACGTTTGAGAACTGTGCGTGAGGAGGACGTGCTCTTCCATAGTCTTGGAGTAAATGAGAATGTTGTCTATGTAGGCGACCACTCCCTTTCCCAGTAGGTCACGGAGCACCTCGTACACGTACGCCTGGAAGACGGAGGGGGCATTTGCAGGTCCATACAGCATCACGAGATACTCATAGTGCCCCCTGGTGGTGATAAATGTGGTCTTCCACTCGTCGCCCTCTCTGATCCTGATCAAATTGTAAGCACTTCGCAGATCCAGTTTGGTGAAGATGCGTGCCCACTGGAGTTGCTCAATTGTGGCAGGGATTAGGGGTAGAGGATATCTGTATTTTACCGTGATCTCATTGAGGCCCTGAAAGTTGATGCAGGGTTGAAGGTCCCCACCTTTCTTTTCCACGAAGAAAAACCCAGCGGCCGCATGGGACGTGGATGGGCAGATATATACGTGTAGCAGTCCCTCTTCGATGTATTCCTCCATAGCCCGTTGTTCATGTTCAGACAAGGGATCCCGGCTACACGGGGGTGTGGAGCCTGGAAGGATCTCCATGACACAGTCCCACAAACGGTAGGGCGGTAACTGGGTGGCCCTTTGTTTGTTGAAGACCTCTGCCAGGTCTTGATATTGAGCGGGGATGTTCTTTGTGTTGCCATGACTGTCCCAAACCACACATTCTTTTGGGATTTCTCGATGATTCAATCAATGACTAGCTGTTTGGGACAGAGCCTTAAAATGTCCCACCTTCTAGTAAGAATGCTAACTAGCCAAGCATTTCTAGCATTCTAGCATTTCGGACAAAGCCTGTACAAGCCTGTTTGTGATGCATTTAAAACGCAGACTAAATGAATCAATCCTGGAAATATTAAAGCATATTAATGTCATATTAGTGTTTAAATATAACATGCTGGCACTTTAGTATTAGTATGTTCTTTATCAGACCATATCAAACAAAAAGACAGATGGACAGCTGACACCACTAGGAAACCAGCAACATTAGTTTAATACGTATGGTGTGTTCAAATGGAACTTGTGTTTTCTCATGAGAAGGTGAATACGATATGCTCATGCAAGAATAAGAGCCCTGAGGTCCCGCACCAGCCGACACCTGCACAGCTTCTTTCCTCAGGTCATAATCCTCTTAAACAAGGACCCGTCCCACATCCTGCCTCTCTGATAAATAGCACATGTGCACTTGTGTGCACTTTGTGTAATTACACAAAACACTCACTGCACAGATATTGAACTGTACATTTCTGTAAAATACTTTTTAGTATCACTTTTGCAATTATCTTGTAACTCCTCAATACTCACCATATACAACTGAAAGTATTTGAAAGTATTTATGTGGAACTGCTTTTTTCACTGTGTACTGCTTTTTTCACTGCTGTATTGTTGTGTTATATTGTAATTATGGCATATTTTTTACTGCATTTTGTGCACTGTATTGTATTGTCCTGTATTGCATTGTAATTGTATTGCATTGTAATTGTATTGCATTGTAGTTGTATTGCATTGTAATTGTATT
>JAOUQW010057572.1:0-14798 GCA_028565825.1 Olivaichthys viedmensis
GAACAGAAGAGAGATTGATACCACAGTGGATCAAAACAACAGTGAAACATGGTGCTGGATTTTCAATGTGCTCTCAGGCTTTTGGACCCCACTGTATGTGATAACCTGTTATATGATATACCATGAAAATCAACACACAATATTATTGTGGGCACTTTGAAATATACAGTAGACAGTCAAGGTAATGTGATTTTGTATACTTGTAGCAGATTTTGGCACTATACACTGCATCTGGCCTCTGCATTGGGAACTTGGCCATAATGTTAGCGCCTTATTATGCAATTCTCTTGAGCTACTTGTAACCTGATGGTCAATATTGTAGTAGCGCAGTGCGGTGGAGGCGTGGCCTTCCCAGAAGTCTTTGCTGGTCCGATGACTGTAGTGGTCCACCCTGTTGTCATAGAGACTGTTCCACTGGCTGAAATCAGCCACATGGTTACCTATACTGTTTACACTAAAGTCACACTGTATCACGTGACCATCATACTTATGTGCCAGATTTAAATGAATTAAAAATGGTGCCTTTTTAATGTAAAAAATAAAGAAAAGAAAAAGAAAACTATTTGCTAGCACTAGCTAGCTAGCTAGTGTTAATTTGCTATTTAATAAGCTAGCTAGCATTGCAACAAGAGGCTGTTATTGCAGTACGTTAGTTAAACATAAATAGCTAGCTATCTAATAGCGACATAAAATAAGGTATTATTAGGATAAAAGCCTCTGCCAAAGGAGTAAAATGTAAATGTACTCTACAGTTTTCACGTTGATACCTGCACTTGTGGGAGGAGCCCTGTCCCGTAGCTTGTAGGGGGAACCCTACAGATTTGTGGTACGCTACTGGACACAACGGTCATCTGTTTATTCCTAAACAATATTGTAAGATCACTATAAACTGCGATGAAAGGTTAGGCAGTTAAAATGATCGAAAATATTTCAAATCTGCCTCTTTTCTCATTTGAGTATAAAAGCTGTTACGTTGAGCCAGTCATGTGAAATAGTGATCCGAGCGCCTGCCAGGCTGCCAAGTTGAAATTTCGGGACAAGAGAGAACGTTATGAGTTTCAGACATACCCTCAGGTGGATCTTCACGCAGGTACGGTGGGAGGTCGTCTTTGTTCGGGTCGGTGGGTGAAGACGTGCTCCCGTCCATTATTTCCATGACTCCGCTCTCTGCACTGGGACCCTGTGTGAGAATCAGTCATCGTGCTCAGCTCTTAAAGGAATAATTCAGCCAAAAATGAAATGTACACCCAAATGTAGTCAATCAGCCATGTTTGGTGTCTGAAGTTTCCTTCCGCAAGTTTTGCACTTCCCGTAGCTAACAAGTACGGGAAGCTTATAGCCACCAGTTTAGCATCAAGCAATCTCCACTCCATATTAAAAAATTGAATTTACAGATTGGAACTATATCATCATCCGAATCACCTCCAACATACTAACTCCGCCTTCTAATTTTGGAAATCAGAAATTCTGGCTTCAAGATGGCTACTATGACTGGTTTTGTTTTGTTTTGTTTTTGAGCTCTGCAACATTTTGCCCATTTTTTTTAAAATTTATTTACAAAATAACAGTGTCAGACACCACATAAGCAAGTATGTTTGAGATACTGAACAACTCAAAACGTCGTGAGGCGATGATTTAGGCATGTAGCTTGCATGGTGCTAAACTGGTGGCTATAAGCTTCCATTACATGTTAGCTACATTAGCCTCGCAGCTCCAGTGCAAAAACTAATGAATAGGACAACAAACATGTCCTGGGCTGATGGACTACATTTGAAGTAAAGGTATAAACTGTATAAATCATTGCTGCAACATTTACAGGCCCAACATTTTTTATTTTTTAAAAGGAGCATTCACTCTGGAAAAAAGACAAATGGCAAACACTCCTGTTCACTTGCAACTCAATAGTACTTGTTTACTTCCCATGCGAGGGGAAAACAACACACAAGTATCGACATTTTAAAAACATAGAACACCAAAAATATACCAAATGATGCAGCAGTCCAGTGCAGTGCAAATGAACGCACGACTAATGAATACTGTTTGGCTAACAGACTGTCTATTTGAGAAAACAGACACAATCTCCTCCTCCCCCTTTCGAAGCTTATATCACAGGCTGCATCCCAAATAGCTCCCTATACCCTACAAAAGTGCCCTCCGTATGCTATGAAATAACGGCGTCCGCCACCGTACCTAGTGCACTTGATTGTCGAACAGAGCGCCATTGGGGATTCAGCCCGTTGTGTCAATATGGTAATGCGATATCCTTGTGCAACATCCTAGAGCACGCAGCAGGCGAGACACCAAAAAATAGGCACATTGATAGCGAAAACATTTTAAAAAAAAAAGTCTGTCAGTTCACGGCATTGAAGCGAAACATATATTAGCGATATCTGCAATAGCAAAAGTGATGCTAACGTCGCAAAAACAAATCGTCATACTCACCTTCATGACTGAAGAAAATGGACAGCACTTGTATTTGAACGCCTCTGTAACAGAAACACAAACCGAGCTCAAGCGCGATTTATCGCATTAAAAACAAGCCGCTGCACGAAACGTTGCCTAAGATCTGCTACCTATGCTTAGCAGCTGACGCTAACAGGAAGTGACGTTGGGGATGTTTACGGACTTATGCTGTAGGTTATAAAGATGTTTTTCAACCTGCCGCTAGAGGGCACCACACGTCCATATAAGCGCAAACACGTCACTACCCTAGCATATTTTTTACTTTTAATTTCCTTTTAATATATGTTTATATATATATATATATATATATATATATTAATTTCCCACCCCTAATAAGTACACGGTGGATACATCCGGGTAATTCTTCTTCAGAGTTTAGGGGAACGCTTGACATGGCGACAGGCTCATGCCTCATTGGCTGTGTCCCAAATAGCACGCTATCGTACTAAACTGCGCGTGTGAACAGGACGCCACCTATGGTAACTATGGTAACCATGGAACCTTCTGGTAGCGTTCCATTTTCACTTTATTCTATGTAGTACGGTAGTATGCGATTTGGGACACAGCCATTATGTTGATATTTCATTAAAAAACAAAAAAACCACATCAACATAAAAAAAAAAGAAAAAAAAAAGCTACTCTTTAAAATAGCCCCCAAAAATGTTGTTCTCAAAATGAAATGAGATGAATTAGCATAATCACTGCATATCATTCTGATTGGCATTATATAAAAAGTATATATACAGCTGTTCTTTTATATATATATATGTATAAGTTTTTAAGTTAAACCTTTCGTGACTCTTTTTTGGAGAATCTGTTAACTTATTTATATTTTCTACAGCTGAGTAGATGAAGAGTTGCACCCCCATGCTTTTTGGGTTTTTTAAAAAAGAGGAAAATGTACCTCTATTTTACAATTGGTACAACACACATGACCTACTGAATTATGGGGTGGAAGATGTGACATCATAACGTAGACCTGAGATTTTTAATTGCATTTCACCATTAACCCTTGTTTTTCCGTTCACGTCTTAGCAATCGGTGTCTGATTGACTCAGGCCGTCTCTTTAGATACAGTTCAGATTTTAGCCTGATTGATGAGAGACGCCACTTGGGGGGATGAAGCCATTCTTGTGTCTTGTGGTCTATAATTGCCTCGGGGAAGAGAGTCTGGACTGAATTAAACCATAATGTAACATACATAACTACATCACTTAAAGGTCTGATTCTGGTCTACAGTCATTAATAGTAATCACTCACTCACATTTCAAGGGTGTCAGTGGAAAAACATGGACATGTTTTTAAGCTGCGGTCACTAAAGGTCACTGAAGGTCATGAACTATAGCACTGGTAAGGTGTTTTTACTGGTCATGGGATCTGGAGGTTAATGAGAGAAGTCTTCTAATAATACCATTGCGATTCATTCACAAGTTGAAAACAAAGAGGATTAGTTCAGTTTGCGTGGAAGGAATCCTCTTGGAGTGAATTAAATCGCAGTCTGACAGGAGCGATGCTCTCAAAAACGCTTGGTTCTAAGCTCTCAGTCGTTCACTGTGGATCCATGATGGGACTCTCGCTCACATCCGTGACTCAGTGAGGAGCTTTGAACATGGGTCAGGGCCAAAGTGACTCTGATGAGGAAGTGAAAGTGTCCCAAATTCATTCTCTTTACGCAGCCTTCATGAAGGAGTGTCCCAGCGGAGCGCTGCATCTCCATGAATTCCGCAGAATCTTCGTTGTGCAGAGCTCCTCAGAGGACGAGGCGCTTTATATGGAGACTTTATTTCAATTGTTTGACAGGAACAAGGTGTGTACCCGACAGATCATGCGACTATAGCAGTTGCAAACATTTAACTTAGTTGTGTAAGAAATGTTGTGTAAGAATAAAATGTTTACATAGTACATGCATGCATGTTACTGCAGTACACTGAAGTGACTTTAAAAAAAAAATATTTCATTAACCCTATTAGCAAAGGATTAAGGGCGTCACTGTGGGGGGCCCCTAGATGGAGGGAGACCTCAAGGGTCATGGACTTTTCTTCCTTTTCAAGAGATGGGAAGGGGGTGTAAAGAGACTGGATTTGCCCAGGGCCCAGAAATTAGTGAAATGACCCTGCAAAGGACGTCCTATTTTAAATTAAAAAAATGTTTAGATAAATAAAAAAAATATTGTGAAATAATAATCACATTAATAAGTGCTGCAATGTATATTAATGAGTCAATAAATTGTGAGAAAAATAAATACAAGTGATCTATTTGTTGTCATCTATACAATTTTGCCGTTCTATCCCCAACCCCCAATTAATTTAAATATTGCAGGTTATTATTTCAAAATAGCCTTTTTTAAAGATTATTTTTTTTATTTCCAAATAGAACATTTCTCAAATGGCTCTTTACTCACTTTCCTCTTTTATTTAGAGCCAGTGCCATTTATTTCATTTTGCTGGTGGTTTCATCACCTGTCAATCAAGACTAATGGGCCCAACCTATTCACCCACTGACTAATCATTTGCTGTTGATTATTTTTGCCTGAATCTACTGGTAACCTACTTTTTAACGTGAGAACACATAAAAACTCCATGATTTTAAAACCATGGAGGAATTTAACTATTTATGAGATATGGTATTTAATTTGGCAGAAGGAAAAGCTCAAAGTAATTTGACACCTGATTGTATTTTAGGCCTCTTTTCCAAATGCTTATCTGTCTTTAAAAAGGTCATTTTGAAATCAATATGCAATCATTTCATTTAAAGAGTGGGTACATTATTGGAAGAGACGAGAACGGGAAACTAGACAAAAATGAAGTCACGCACATTATTAAAGTAAGGGAAATGTTCTTTGTTGTGGTAGATCTTAATAAAATATTATGTCTCTCTATCTAGGGCTCTAATATGCATAGCTATAGTTGGGCCCGTAAACATGAGCCCTTAACCTTCAACTGCATGTATTTCTGCTTCACTTAAAAGTAAATAAATAAATGTAAATGTTGCGACTTATCAAATACTGTTCACAGATCATTTGTAAGATCAAGAACAAAAACACAGGCATGACACCTGATGAAGTGTGTGACAGAATATTTGAGCTTGTGGACCTAAATAAAGATGGTAAGTGGTCTACCACATCCTCAAAAAATCCTCAAATAGTTGACGTTACAATTAATATTATAATTATGCTACAACAGTATATATATAATGACCTCACTGCAAACAGAACCATCTACTGTTTAAATCAGAAATAACAATATTTTTATGTTGTTTTTAATAAGCTCCTAAATTATGAAAGAAATTATCTTTAAAAAAATATTTTAGTAGTTTCCCCGACCGAAAAATGTAATATGAGCACTATTTTATGTTATCCTCTTTCAAAATGTGAACTTGTAAGTAAACATTGGGATGCTGAAAACTGTGATATTGGGTTGTACAGTTGTCATACATTAATGTTTTTTATATTGTTCCATCCGTAATGTGTATCATATTTAAGTCAAACAGTGAAAAGTGTGTATGCATTTCTATGAGATAAGAATTTTGTAAAATATCAGACATGAATGTCCGACAAGTGTGTGCCGTGTCATTCAGATAACTGTAATCATGAGTCCCTCTGAGATGGTTGCATGTTTGTCATTACATAATCAAATTATCAAATTGGCATGTAAAGAATTGCACAATGCAGTGCATGGTGCATTAGCCTCAGCTACTGCCATATGTGGCCTCTCAGAGGGAGATTCAAAGAAATTTTATTTCATTGTGTGACAATAGTACACCCTAGAGGGGTGAAGATTCACTGTTTCGAATTGGTGCGCCAGTCTCAGAATGTACAATTCAGCTGATGTACAAATCAAAGCAGCGAGCAAAAGCTGGGAGAATATTACAACTGAGTCGATACAGGCATCTCTGTTTTTCCACACACACAGCTCTTTTTCCATTAAATGTTATCAACTGATTCTCCTTTGGCACTGTTCCTCTCCTGCTTCATGCTTCTCTGTGCTTGTCAGTCCCAGTAAAGGAGTCGTGGCCTTCCACTCCTCAAAGCTAGCACTTCTTTTGTATTGAAACTGTTTGCAGACTGAATCACATCATATTGCATCTTATTGCACTGCACCGTATCACATTGAAACCGATCTAAATCATATCATATTAAATCGCTGGCCGTTTTAAATGTATCTTCCATACACCGGATTAATGATCATGTGTTAATATGTGTATCACATTGTCTCAAAAGGAGAAATACACACCCCTAATTCAACACAATATTTTCAAAACATTAACATTACATTGACATTAACCCTTGTGTTGTCTTAAGGGTGAAAAATTACCCGCCACTATGTTTAACAGCAGAGAAAACACCGTAAAAAAAAAAATTCAACTTGAAATTTGGTGACTTTTCCTAGAGTGACCCTAACATTAGAAAAAGTGAAAAATTGCCTCATTGTTTATATTTCCATGAAAGCTGTACACCACCAGGTTATAAAGATTGTCTTAGGGTCATTTTTGACCCTTAGGACAAGGGGAGTAATGTTAAGACTACACAAGGGTTAAATGGCATGTAACACTTCAGTGGAAGTGCTCAAATTTTATCATTTGGTGAGGAAAACTGCTAGAATGTTTTTGTAATACTGGTTTGTTAAGAGGATCACTTTTTTCCTGATTTTTATCTCTTTAAAAAGTGGGTGACCCTGTTTAAAAAAAAACCTTGTAGCACATTTTAAGTAATTCTCTCTATCAATATGCCATAACATTATTGGTGTAACTATGTTAGATTTCCTTACTACAGTATTCTATCATATTGGTGTATCGTCACACCCCAATTATCTCCAAAAGTCCTTTTTTCACACCTTTTTCAAGACAAAGCAAATGTGAAAAACTCTAAAAACTTTCTGGGTTGAATGCCCCTTTCTTAAAGACCCCAAGAATTTCACTAAGATTTGATTTATGAGCCCCAATGTGGCGGTCATGCTAGAGCCCTGCATAAAGGCAGTGAGAAAGATGGTGTAAGCGTTTAAATTGGTTAGCTGTGTAATGTGAAAGGGGCATAACAAATGTTTCCTGCCATGCAGGTCAGATCTCGCTGTCTGAGTTCATGGAAGGCGCACAGAGGGATGCCTGGATCATGGATCTGCTCAAACATGATGTGGGTGCCAGCGGTTGGTTCAGAGAAAACTGGAAGAAAAAGATATGATGTAAGCAGTTTGAGGAAAAATCTATTTGCCATGAAAAACTCTTGTAAAAGTCCAGTGGGCGGCTTGATCAGGAAGTCAGATCCTGCTTCCCTGCTGTTAGTTGGAACAGGCATGATGTCCGATATCTGACTGTTGCAGTAGTACTATAAATGTTGTGTAGTCAGCACATGGTCCATATGTGGTGCTGGCACAAAATACATGAAGTACTGTTACCTCAAATGCAGTTGAATTAAAGCGATGGTTCTGTCCTGAAACAGTTTATTTCATCCTAAGGAGAAAAGCATTAATTGAAGAAGTGAAAGCAACACCCGATTCTACAATACAGCCACTTCATAAACACACTGGCTTGAAACATTTCTTTCCATCTGGGGCCATGTGCCAAGTGCTGTGTGTTTTGTTTTTTTTAAACAGGCAGGATGGTATGACTAATGGAAGTCAGTGCAGATATTTACTTTTGAATCATAGAGATGCCCAATAGTGTGGGGGACACAGGTTTCACAGCATGCTGTAAAATTTTTTTTTGATTTTTTGAAGTCAACTTCATTATGTCAGGGCTCAGAAGGGGCGGATGCAGGTGCGGGCAATGGGCTAGGAAACAGGCTTCGGATAATTCCAAGGGGTTAGGCAAGCTCGTGGTCGGGGGACAGGCAGAAGGTCGGGCGAGGCACATACAGGGTTTCAGGGTCAAAGGCAGGGTCGGAAGTCCAGGGTTCGGAAACGGGTTCGTTATCGGGAAGGCAGTCCGGGAAACGCTTTGTATGTCGACTTGCATCGGATCAATACTGAGCACTGAGGCTAGGTTTTGCTGAGGCATATATAGAGGGAACTTGATTGCTCTCAGGTGTGTGTGTGTGTGTGTATGAGATTGGGAGCAGGTGCAGCTGGTTAGAAGTGTGGCAAACTTGAACGAGGAAGTGACTCGTCCGTGCTGCGTGGGGGATTCTGGGAACTGTAGTCCTGTACTGCCGGTGTGTGCGTGACAAGAATAGTGGCCTGTCTCTCATACAATAAGTCCTCTTGACTATTCTGTTGAAGAAGATGAACTGAACCAACCTGCTGTCCATCCAGCCCTGTAGATCCAGGGTCACCCGGAGGTCCTGGAGCTCCCTTGAAAAAAATGTAATCATCAATCTTTCATTCAACATCAGATTCAATATTCATGTTCAGAGTTGTAACTGTGCCCCCCTCTCCTTCTCTTTTTTTATTCTGTCCGCTGCCTCATTTCATTCGGGCCCGCTTGCAAAAAAATATACTGAAGTGGCCCGTGGTACACTCCCCAACATTTTCACACTCGAGCAGTAGAACCTAGAATTCACACCGGACGCGTCGCAAAGCGTATAGCGACCATCCGTCCAATCCACATCCGGCTTAATTTTTTTAACGTTGGCTTGAGTATTACGCGCGTCTTACAGAGCTCTTGTGAATTGGAACGCTGGTTAAAACAGATGGCCCTTCAAGGCCTCACAAAAATGCAGATGTGGCCCGGGCAGAAATTGAGTTTGACACCCCTGGCCTAGAATGTGGTCCAAAAATTTGGCGGGGAACCTTTTTGCTAGTTACCTTGGTATGGTGGATATTACAGAGTGGCTTAACAAAGTGGCTTAAACTAGAAAAACTTAAAAGTAAAGTAAAAAGTAAAGATCGCCCCAGTTCTAAAATACGAGCAGATACAATGAACAGTATCGACAAAGATACACATGCGAACATCCTCAGTAGCTAGTAGTGCTAGTTGCTATAGCAATCACCCAATCACAGTCTTTATATCAGGTTTAGTAGTGGTTAGTTTTATTTTTGTGTTATCCTTTTTTCAATGTTGTTGTGTGGTGTGAGATTAGCAGGGCTTGTATCGTGGTCTGTGCAGTATATTTGGGCTATACAGATTGGGCTATACTATGGGGTGTAAAATAGCCTTTGTCTGTCTCAAACCCTGTCTGCCCTCCCCATTAAAAAACAAAGCCCCCCAACCCTCACTCCATATGTTCTGGCTATGACCCTGCTTACAATACATCTGAAATTGCAATTCATTTTAAACATTTAGGATAAGTAAAAGCTTTTTGCACCGTTTTGTTTATTATATAGCCAAAGCATTAAAGCATTAAGAACCACTTTCACCTGCTCTCCTTTCTCTCCCGAAGGTCCCACTCTTCCACCAGCTCCTGGTGGTCCCTGACAGACAGGAAAACGATAGTAATCAATGTCACATCTCCGTGATGTCATTAATAACGTCTTGACTTGTACAGTGCAATTCATTTCATATTAGGTTGCAGTGGTACAATGAGTAAAATAAGAAGTACCCACTCACTGGCAATCCAATGGGCCCCATTTTGCCACTTGGCCCTTGAGGTCCCAGACTACCAGAAGGGCCTGGTTTTCCGGACATCCCCACCAGGCCTGGTAGGCCTGGTGAACCCTGAAAATGTGAATATGTGTTAAGAAACCAGGGTTACGGTCACAAAATCATAGCATCACAACTACCAGCTCCCCCTTGTGGACTATGGTGTTGTATGTGTTTTGTGGACCAATGTTCAAGAAAATAAATGCATAGTAGATACACAAAATACATAAACATCTCCAAGAAACCGATGCAGGGTTAAATATTATTTATTAAGAATGATAAGAGAGTGGTAACAATAGGAGATACTCACAGGTGGTCCTTCTATGCCAGTTGGTCCTATCTCACCTTGGCGGCCCTAGAAATTACAAGAACATTTTTAGGACAAGGTCCTTGTACTTAAGATCCTATTTTTTTAAAAGTAAAGGTCAACTCCATACCTGAGGTCCAGGTAGGCCCTTCTTACCAAGTGGACCAGGCGGACCCTAATAAACCAACAACAAGATATTAAAAATCTCTTATAAACAATAACTGTGGTACAAACCACAACGTTCTTTAGAGAACAAACACTAAAGGTGCAGTTTGTAATGTTTGAAAGTGTTTCTAGGCCTGTATTAATCATATAATATCGAATATATTTTAGAAAATCTGGGATTCGCAATACTGTCATGCAATGGATCTGGCTAGTTTGTCCATGTTTTTCCAAAAAATTTGCTCCGCCCCCAGATGAAACAGAGCTGCTCAGCTCTGCCCACTTCTCCTTAAAAGGCAACTTATGAGGCATATGTAATATCCGCAGAGAGGGTGGGGTTGGTTAGGTGGAAGAAGAAGGCTTTTCAATATTTTAGTTTAAATTGCAATTCTCCTCGCAGGGAGCAGAGGGCTCTAAAAAATACAAATTGCCAGTTCAAGGATCACATAAAACAAAACAAAAAAAAAGTTCAGCTTACAGGTGGTCCTCTCTCGCTGGGTTTGCCAATAGGTCCTCTTACACCAGGCGCACCCTAAAGGCAATTACCACATTTACAATATATTAAATCGTCAATATGATCGTCAATATAATTTAGTAATATACGGTTGTGAGTTGGACAGCATAAAACATTCTCTCACCCGTTCTCCCATGTGGCCAGGCCTTCCCTGCAGGCCTCTAGCTCCCGGATAACCCTGGATGAACATCATAACTGACTTGTGATTACAGACACACAAACATATACTACATGCCAATATACAGTTATTTATATATATTTAATTTTAGTTTAAAAGTGCAGTTTGTAATTTTAAAAGTATTTCTAGACTTGTGATTTTTAAGATACCTGAGAAAAAGTATGCTATGTAATATTGCTATGCAATGAATCTGGCTCGTTTCTTCATTTCAAGTCTCTGCTTACATTCTTCAGGCCCAGAATTTACCTCCGCCCCCAGCTGTGACAGCGTTGCTCAGCTCTGCCCGCCCCTTTTCTTTAAAAGGGAGCTTACAAGGCATACATAGTTTCAACAGAGGGGGTGGGCTTAGTTGGGGGGGCTTGTCAATGTTTTCATTGCAATTGCAAAAGGCAGCAGGGGGCTCTAAGAATTACAAACCGCTTCTTTAAACTGGCTGGGTGTGAAATTTGCAAGATGAACAGAAAGGTGTTACAGTGACACTGCTGATGCTTAACACACCCCAGCAGGCTAAGAGAGAAAGTCAAGAGGTCACTGGCTGACTGCAGAGTCACCATGAGATTACAGAGGCACCCACATATTCAGCTCAGTGTAGAACCAACAATCCTTGAAATGGCTAAACGGAATTTCACTTACATACATTCCCACAGGCCCCTGTAGACCCTCCACTCCTGACTTCCCAGATAAACCCTGATGAAGAGGAAACATATTCAATATATTTGCACAGAAGACACAGCATTTTGGATTATATAACAAGATTCAAATTCCTCAATCTAGAGGGTTATTTGGATAGTTAAGGGTTCTTAGCTTCCTAAAGGGGTTCTACTTTAACCTTTAAGGGTTTCCCCAGGAGGACAAACGTAAAAACCCTTAAGGATTCTAGAAACCTTCTTTGCAAATAGTGTATAGATATAAAATGAACATACGGGCATCATTGTCATGCATACAATACTAAGGGCCTTAACTATCTCGATTAGTGCTATACAATTAATGATGACCCTTTAAAGGGTTCCTCAAGGGTTCTTTGGCTAGTGTTAAGGATTCTACCATTCTAAAGAGGTTCTACTTGGAACCTACATTCAGCACGGGTACTTAGGTATGGCACGGCTCACTTGGCGATGGAAATAGCGCCAACATGCGGGATCACGGTTAATTTGCCGAGCTGAGCTGCGCCGGACCGTCCGGTACAGACGCTGTAGGAGAAACTCACCCTCTCTCCTGGGATTCCCGGGCTGCCATCTTGACCAAGTTGACCAGGTAGGCCCTAGATTGAAAACATTTTTTATGAAAGGAAGAGAATACAGGATCATCATTTTTTAAACCTGGAGAATTGGGTTTTCTCTGAAGCCTTTTAGAAAAACATTCATCAGCATTAGCAAGTGTTTCTAATAAATACAGGGCCGGTAGAGAAGTTACTCCAGCTGTTGAAACTAATCGCGTGTCTTGTGTTAACCGTCTTTAATACACCATCAGAAAATATACTACAGTATATATACACTAGGTACAAACAATATACTATACATGTACCCACAAAGGTACAACAAAAGTCCTTAAGGTCCAATCCTTTTCTCATGTTCTTCTAACTAAAAGTACAAATTATGTATGTTTAAAGGTACCAGCCCAGTGACGAGCGTTTGCACCTTAAAACAAATCCTAGTACCATTATTTTCTGAGATTGTAAATATGAAAATGAGTTGAGAACATTTGGAGGCAGAGGCAGAAAATAATTACTTGTTTTTTTAAATTGTACTTTTCTTAAAATTGTATTCATGTAAGGATCTGTGGTTATGGCAAATTTCAGCATGGTAATTTTGAAAGAAAATGATATATGTTAAACTGGATCATCATGCTCTGTTTGTGACTGGTTCATTAAACAATATTTGCACTAAAGTAACTTTGATACATTTTGTACCATACGTTTAGTTTCAATATTCAAGTATATTCTCTCCTACCATGAGCAGTATTTTGGAAGGGTTATTATCACCTTTAAAGGTGCAGATTGTAATTTTTAAAAGTGTTTCGAGACCTATTATAATTCTACAATTTCAAAGACGTTAAAATATCTGTGATTTGCAATATTGCCATGCAACGGATCTCTATATTTTCTTCGCTTTAAGCTTCTGCTTATATTTTTCTGGCCCGGAAATTAGCTCCGCCCCTAGTCGGAATAGAGATGCTCTTTGCTCTCTGCCCTTTCTCCTTAAAAGACAACTCACAATGCAGAGGTAGTTTTAACAGAGGGAAGAAGACGAGGCTTGTCGATGTTTTTATTCATATTGAAATTCACCTCACAGCCAGCAGAGGGCTCTAAAAATTACAATGAAAATGTAAAACTGAACCAAACAGCATACTTGAACTCAAGTAAAGGGATTTCGTGCTGTTTCTACAGAGCTATAGAGGATTCTCAATAATCATGTGTTTTATTACTCGAACATTTCATGCTTTAGTTCACGTTCACAGCAGACATGTGATTCTGAAACCTGTCATATAAACATGCGCTTAGAAGTTTACGACCTATAATCCTACAAACTCTTCCTCAATTAAATTTGTTTCAACGTTGTGATTCTTTACCGATGAACCAGGGGGTCCGCTTTTTCCAGGCTCTCCTGGTAATCCACTGTAACCCTAGATTTGACACAAATGACATATTACGTTTAACACTGTAGATTCATTATATTATATTCATATTTCACATTATAGCTGTCACAGGCTCACATATTAAACCAGCCAACCATACACATGCATTCCCATACATTTTCCCCTTTTCCCTTCTATACCATTGATGATTACACTTCTAGAAGTAGGTTCCTCAAGGTTCCTTTGGGTGGTTAGTAGTTCTAGCTTTCTAAAGGGGTTCTACTTGGAACCTTTTCTGATAGAGAAACCTTTTGCTGTCGAATTCTACGTAGAAATAGAGGTCATCTTTTCCCTGTCAAACCCGCAACCCAGGTCACTGAGAGAGTTCGCAAAGCCCTCTGGATGTTTAAGGCCTTGTTAAGATTAAATCTCCCAGACCCTTCTGACATTTATGTGCTTGTCTAACACGTTACTCCTCCTTCTGAAAACTCGCGACTGTCCAAGTGCACCCACAAAGAGTCAGAGCCCTTTTAAAAGGCTCACATGACACTCAGACTGACCAGCAATTACAACCTCCTTCATTCTACTAGCACTTGACTAGAGTTTAAGAGGTTAAAAGTGATGCATGAGGGTTTTGTCCAAATTTGCTGCAGCAAAACATATTATTAATAACACTAATAATAACAGTACTCACGTTTGGTCCTTTATCTCCGGGGCTACCAAATGAGCCAGGAACACCCTGTAAGTTAAACAGACAAAATATTAACAAAATGACCAAAAAAAACTTTCTTTGAGGATTTTATTGTTATATTACAGAAGAAACAAATGGCTTTATTCAGAGGTGGGTGGTAATGCACTACATTTAATCCTTTTTGAGTAAACTATTGTACTTCTAAGAGTAATTTTAAGGGAGGTGTTTTTTAAATTTTTTTTTACTGTTACTCGAGTAAATTATTACATACAGTATTGTGCAAAAGTCAGAGACCACCCTTTTGTTTATTCAGTTTTCACTCAAATGGCCATTCAGTACTTATTGTTAATGATTTGGTGGTAAACAATAATGATGGGAAAATGTTACAGTACATTCA
>JAOUQW010057623.1:0-14791 GCA_028565825.1 Olivaichthys viedmensis
CAGGGGCGCTGTATCATGGCTGACCCTGACCTCTGACCCCAGCTTACCAACATGCTGGGATATGCGAAGAATCAATTGCACTGTACTGTACTTGTATATGTGACAATAAAGGAGCTTTCTATTCTATTCTATTTTTAATATGTAGTAGTTAACTTCCTGTTCTCCTCACAGAGTCGTTGCTGGACCCGTTCTCTGATATCAGTGAAATGGCCGACTTCGACCCCTTGGCGCTGGGCTCGTCAGACTTCCTGCTGGACCGGGCAGGTCCCGGTTCTGGCTCGGATCCCTTTGGCCTGCCGATCGACAGCTTCATCAGCTTGTCTCCGCCCCACACGAACGACTACCACTTCGGCCTGGAGGAGCACGAGGGCATCAGCGAACTGTTCGACTGCGACTTCACCGACCTCGGCCCTCTGTTCTGACCCTCCGTCCGTCCGTCTCCTGTTTATATCGCGCTTAACCGTTCCTCGTTCACCTCATCACTGTTGATGGAGTAAAAGTATTGGCACCCATGTTTTAGGCGAATTTGTGCAAATGGAAACACAAGAAAGTGGGGGTGGGTGCCAGTATTTTTAGCCATGCTTCATATGTGAAGTAGAGCAGTTAAGCGCGGTTAAGGTTTTGAATCTGCACGTGAGAAAACCTGAACTGAAATGCAAGAAAGTAAAAAAGATATAAAATCCCAAAAAATAAATAAATCCCTGACTGCCTCGTATCTTCAGCACTTCCTGCTTCATCATGCTAAAGGCAGCGCCGCAGCTCAGAGCTGCCTTCCCCAGATCACCAGCACTCGGGCCGTGTCAGAGCTCCGCCTCCTTAAACTTTAGAGGTCCATTTAATTTATTTATAGAAAAAATATATACCAATCTTTTTTTTTTTCCTTCTTTTCTTAATTTGAATTGTTGAAATTTTAAGCTAGATGTAATGAGGGTGTGTGTGTGTGTGTGTGTGTGGGGGGGAGTTTTGAAGTGTAACTGACAAGGTTTTGTTCTAGCGCCCACGTTTTTAAACGCGCCCTCGTCCACTTCCCCTACGCCAGGCGAGTGGCCACTTGCAGCGAGTTCAGGAGTGTGTAGGGTGAGTGGATTTTCCAACAGGAGACCCTTAACCTTGAACTTGACCTCGGGAGCAAGGACAGTGTAGTCGAAGCAATTTCCATGGCAACTAGCGAAGTGGCGCGGTAATTAGCTAACTAACTTGCTAACTAGCTTGCAGTGTAGCGTATACAGATAGAGTTGGTCGGCTATGTAAAACGCAATCTGAGCTTGAGCAAGGCGAATATGATTACGTCAGATTTGTCGGGTTCAAAAAGGAACTTGCGTCACATCGCAATGCATTCTGGGTAAGTCTACACTCATGTTGACTCGATCCCTCAACCTGCAACGGCTCATCTCCTGAACTTGGTACTAAAACGGGCCTTAGGATGACTACGAGGGTTTGAATGACGGGACGCTTACGAGGGCGTGTTTAAAAAAAAGTATTGGCGCCCAGTTGTGGGTGTTTGTGTTTCAGGAATTCGGGCAGGTTTCCTTCCGTACATTTACAGAAAGTCTGCAGGGTGGCGGTGCGTTGAGGGGCGAATGCACGGCTCTGGCTAATCGAAAGACTGGCAACGACTTTGTAAGTTTATTCATCCTGCAGCCGGGCGTGTGCTGATATTCACTTTCCATATCACGATAATGGCCTGACCGTTCATCGCGGTTTACAATATTATCGTAGTATTGTATTGAATTATCACATGATGTATCGTACAACTGATAATCGGCACATGCCTAACCGCAGCATAACTCGAGAAAGTCACAGCTTACTGGATTTCTTAAAAAAACTTAAGTCACCTTCGGTTAGGTTTGTGGGTATTTTGTGTTGTTTTTTTTCTCCAATTTCATATTTCAGCGTACTACAAGTTCTTATTTTAACCCACTTTATACGTCCTCTTATTTTCCACTCGATACAGATTGCAATTATGGGAACACGATTTCTTCAAACAGGACGTGTTCCGGCATCGACACCCCATCGTTAATGTGGGAACGACATCCATTTTAACCAATCACTGCCCTCTGATGTAATCAGTATGCACCTCTGACTCCTCCCCTGACTCCTCCCACCCCTGAGCTCGACAGCTATTGTGTAGCTCTGCATTTCAGTTAATTTATTTATTTTTAAAAAAAAATTTAAGTGTGTATTTGGTGAAAATATTGAATCGTTGACTATTCGGGGACTCGTCCTAATTGGGGGGGAAAAAATCCTCCTTTTAGTCCATTTTCGTTCATAAAGATTTTATGAAATCCTTAATTCATTCAAAAATATCAAGGCTTGAAAAATATGCAAAATATTGAATATTTTTAACGAATCGTCTCGGCACTTAGCATAACGTCAGCTAGCTACGCATGCGAACTCTTAAAAGTGCTCGTTTCAACAAATAAAACAGTGTTGCTTGATTTGTATGAAGTGAATTCAAATGCAGACCTACGCGGTAGCTGGTGGACATTTTTCAGCCGGCGCACGCTGATGGCATCAGACGGCAGGGATTGGTTGTTCCGGCTTGAAATCACGTTGACCGTCGTAACGACGCCTCAGATTTCTATCATCAGCGTGTCGGTTCCGAGTCGTGTCGGTTCTGAGTCGTGTCGGTTTGGTTCGGTTGTAAATGTTCTGTTAACGTTGTGACGATGCATCACGCCGCTACGATTAGTGTCGGAGGTTTTATTTCCTCGCTTTAGTCTCCCTCGAGCGGGCCTTTTTAATTGCCGTTCGAAACTGTGTTTGTACAGCGATTAGATAAATTTGTTTTATTATTTTATTTGTAATATTCCTCTATATTTAATTGTCCTCATAGTGTAGTAATTTTTCTTAGCTAGCTTACCAAACTAGCTAGTTAGTTCTCAGAAATGGAAATAATTTAATTTTACGCCTCTTTTAGAGGCTCCTTTTCTCACTTGTTGTGTAATGTCCTTTCCCAATGTGTATAAATGGGTGTTGTATATCTATAGTAAGCAGAATGACTTGTCACTACAAGGCCTTTATTTGATTGTATAGAAGGCAAAATCTTCTAGCAGCCCTTTGCCACGTAGTTCATTTTTACACGTCCAACAACAATTCAGATTAACTTTATTGCCAAAGTTGTCAAGTCTCCACTTACAAACACTGCTTTTTGAGTAAAATAAATGGTAAAAGAACTTGCCCTGAGTTACGATACTATTTTCACACGCCCTCGTCGACTTTCCCTCACGACTTGCGCACGTAGCGGCTACGTCTGCGATAACTGCCGCGTTCAAACGGGGTTGTGTTCATCGTGTTTACGAGAAGATTCCAAGGAAGTCAAATTTTTTTAGTGTCATCTGAGGGGGAAAAAATGCAGTCTCGTGCTCAGTCGCATTTTTTACATTGAGGTGACTGGCACATATTGATATTTCTCAGTATGGCGGAAACCGAACGTAGCCGTCTATGCTAAGTGTAATTGGTGGATATGGGTTTTTTTTGCCATTTTCGAGTCCTTTCTTAGTATTTTTCCAACACCGCTGAGGAAAACCGTTGATATTCCGGACAGTTTTGTTTCGTTTTTAGTGTCTCTCTGTCTTTTACATTGTCCATTTAAAAGACTTATCGCTAGCATCAGTCATCGGCGTCCATACGGTGTTTCCTAGTTGCCTAGCAACAGTGTTCCCACGACTTTAACCACCTGAACGGAGGTCGTATTGTGTGTAGCCTTCCAACGACGAAAAATGTACGAGTACCAGAGCCGCTTTTGCTAACTAGCCGGTTAGCTAGCTAGCAGGATAACGTAATGAAGTTCTGTTAGCTGTCGTATACAGATGGAGTAGACGGCTGCAATTTAAAAAGTTGTATATTTAACATAAGTATGTTATGGACCCTGTTTATCCTATCAACGTGATTCAAATCGCTATGCCTTCTGGGTAATTTCGAGTCATTGATGTTGACTCGACTGGTTGAGCCTCCACGTGATCTAATAAACTTTACGTGAACTAATAACGTATTGGAACGACGAGGATTCAACCTAGGGGAAGTCAGCAAGGGCGCGTTATAAACATGGTATTGTAACACAGCCCTGGCTCTTAGTTTCTTACAGTCGGTAGGGTTTTTTATTTCAATAAGCTATTTCCTTCATACGCGAGTATGAACTATAAACTGCCTGTGTGTGTAAACATGGCTGTGTTTTGAGGCCCTGATCTTTCAGCAAGGCAGCTTATTTTGCAAGTGTGCACTTGAGTAAGTGTGTGTGTGAGTGTGTTGTGAGAAAATGATCTGCAGTAAATCAGGAACTAGATTTCCCTCTGTTAATCATTCACATGTGTTTGACCTCCATGCGTGTCATAAATCAATCTTATCTAAAATACACACACACACACACACACATTGTTTCCATCCACCTGTCTTTATGTGAAAGTTTATGTTTATGATCCCACTGTTGCATTCTGTGTATCCTGATTAACAGCTGGGTTTAAATGTGTATGTGTGTGTATGTGTGTTGGTGTGTGTATGTGTATGTTTGTGTGTGTGTGTGTGTATGTGTGTGCGTGTATGTGTGTGTGTGCGCGTGTATGTGTGTGTGTGTGCGTGTATGGGTGTGTGCGTGTATGTTTGTGTGTGTGCGTGTATGTGTGTGCGTGTGTGTATGTGTGTGTGTGTGTGCGTGTATGTGTGTGTATGTGTATGTGTGTGCGTGTGCATGTGTGTGTGCGTGTCTGTGCGTGTGTATGTGTGTGTATGCGTGTGCGTATGTGTGTGTACGTGAATGTGTGTGTATGTGTGTGTGTGTATGTGTGTGTGTGTGTGTAGGTGGTATTTTGCTGATACCAAGCGTCTGGATGCAGAGAAGCTGCTCCTGGCTGATACGAATCAACACGGCTCATTTCTCATCAGAGAGTGCGAGAGTCAGCCAGGGGAACTGTCACTATCAGGTACACACACACACACGCGCGCACTTACACACGCACTTACACACACACGCGCGCGCACTTACACACGCACTTACACACACACACACACGCACTTACTCACACAGGGACCCACAAACATTTTCAGGAACCCAGTAACCTTTTCTCTAGTTCCTGAAAGGGTTCCCTCCATTGAGATGCACCTAATAACCACATCACCCTCTCATGGAATGACCCTTCACCTGTCTCTCTCTCAGTCTCTGTGCTGACAGACAGTTTCTCTGAGTGAAGTGTGTATGAGGGCGTGGTGTAGGTGACACTCAGGTGTGTTAGTGTTTCATTAAGGAGTTTCAGTAACAGCACTTCCTCCTTCCCAGTGTCGGTGGTGATAGACTTCCTGTAATCTGCATAACGCAAATGAGGCGACTTTTTGGATTGGCACTAATGGGAGCCGACTCTCATCATATAAGAGGGTTTTATATATAAATATCATGACACGGCCAATAGTCAGCAGTTGTTGGGGCACGTTGGCTTTGCAGAGTTTCCTCAGAAAATACAGCCACTGTTGTACCCTTTTTTACCAACGTAGGTGTCGGCTCTGTGGGTGCTGTGGAGCTCAAGAACCCCCAATATTTCAGAATTTAAAAATCCTATATATATTTATAACATAAACACTTACGTCAGGTGTTTGCAGTTGGGTTAGCTATGTCTTCTGGGGTAGAATTATAATAGTATGTGTGTATGTGTGTATGTGTGTGTGTGTGTGTGTGTGTGTGTGTGTGGGCAGTGTTGGATGAGGGGAAGATAAAGCACTATAAGATAAAGCAATTGGACAGTGGGCAGTACTACGTGTCTAGGAGGCGTAGCTTCTCCACACTGAAGGAGCTGGTGCAGCATTACAGCACTACAGAGGATGGACTCTGTGTACGACTCACACAGCCCTGCAGGAAGGTACACACCTTTACCACTTCCTGTCTACATCTACTTCCTCCCTTTTCACTGTCTACATCAACTTCCTGTCTCTTTCCTGTCTACATCTACTTCCTGTATCTATTTCCTGTTTATGTCTACTTCCTTTCTCTATTTCCTGTCTACATTTGTTTCCTGTCTGTTTCCTGTCTAACACTACTGCCAGCAGGAGGACAGACTCTGCAGCCAACTCAGACAAACATGAAGGAAGGTGTGAAATATTTCTGCTTCCTGTCTCCACCTGCCTTGTACCTTCGTCTGCTTCCTGTCTCCACCTACCTCGTACCTTCATCTGCTTCCTGTCTCCTGCTTCCTGTCTCCACCTACCTCGTACCTTCATCTGCTTCCTGTCTCCTGCTTCCTGTCTCCACCTGCCTCGTACCTTCATCAGCTTCCTGTCTCCACCTGCCTCGTACCTTCATCTGCTTCCTGTCTCTACCTACCTCGTACCTTCATCTGCTTCCTGTCTCCTGCTTCCTGTCTCCACCTGCCTCGTACCTTCATCAGCTTTCTGTCTCCAACTGCCTCATACCTTCATCTGCTTCCTGTCTCCTGCTTCCTGTCTCCACCTGCCTCGTACCTTCATCAGCTTCTTGTCTCCACCTGCCTCGTACCTTCATCTGCTTCCTGTCTCCTGCTTCCTGTCTTCACCTGCCTCGTACCTTCAGCAGCTTCCTGTCTCCACCTGCCTCGTACCTTCATCTGCTTCCTGTCTCCTGCTTCCTGTCTCCACCTGCCTCGTACCTTCATCTGCTTCCTGTCTCCATCTGCCTCGTACCGTCATCTGCTTCCTGTCTCCATCTGCCTTGTACCTTCATCTGCTTCCTGTCTCCATCTGCCTCATACCTTCATCTGCTTCCTTTCTCCATCTGCCTCGTACCTTCATCTGCTTCCTGTCTCCATCTGCCTCGTACCGTCATCTGCTTCCTGTCTCCATCTGCCTCGTACCGTCATCTGCTTCCTGTCTCCACCTGCCTCGTACCTTCATCTGCTTCCTGTCTCCATCTGCCTCTTACCTTCATCTGCTTTCTGTCTCCTGCTTCCTGTCTCCATCTGCCTCGTACCTTCATCTGCTTCCTGTCTCCATCTGCCTCGTACCTTCATCTGCTTTCTGTCTCCTGCTTCCTGTCTCCATCTGCCTCTGACCTTCATCTGCTTCCTGTCTTCATCTGCTCTGTCCTAGAAATAATTTGGCATTATTTCCTTTTACAATAATAATCTAGGTCATTAAGATCTGATTGTGTGTGTGTGTGTGTGTGTGTACATGTGTGTGTGTTAGGCTATAGCTCCACAGACTCATGGTCTATCCTATAACACGGCGGATCAGTGGGAAATTCCACGCAGCTCCATCCTCCTACGGCACAAACTCGGAGTCGGACATTTCGGGGAAGTGTATGAAGGAGTGTGGAACAACACGACCGCCGTCGCAGTGAAAACACTCCTCAAAGGTACACACACACACACACACACACATACATATATACACACACACATATACACATATACACACACACACACACACACACCACACACACACACACACATACTCACACACACTGTTTCACACACCGTCACTCACACACACACACACACTGTTTCACACACCGTCACACACACACACACACTGTCACACACACACTCTTACACACAGTCACATACACACACGCACTCTCTCTCACAGCACACACACACACACACTGTTACACACACACACAAACACTGTCACACACACAGTCTCACACACCCACACACTCTTACACACACACTGTCACACACACCCACACCCACACACACTGTCTCACACACACTGTCACACACACACTCTTATACACACAAACACTGTCACACACACACACACACAATGTCACGCACTCTCTCTCACAACACACACAGCACAGACACACACGCACAGTCACACACACACACACACACACACACACTGTGAGTATGTTTTGCTGAGTGACGCGATCAGATAACATCATTATTCTATTTTATTTATTTCTTCTGGTTAATAAACTGCTTGGTATAAAATACTGGCTTTAATTACACAGTAATATAGTTAGCCCAAAGTTAATTAGCTTGCTAGCAAGCTTGGCTACTAGTGAAAACTACAAAATAAAACAGTTAGCCTCATGCTAGCGGGTTTGCTAGTGAACTTAGCTACCTACTTAATGTCAGATAGTTACTGCTAAAGAGGTAACGTTAACATTAGCCAAGTTGTGTTTATGTACCTGGCTAGCTTAGCTAATGTTGCTTCACAATTATATTGTGCAATTGAAATCACTATTTTAAGTTAATCACTATGTCACATCTACACCTGTGGCTAGGGACCACACTCCCCATAATCCTCTGCGGCAGTAAACGGCACGCGGCAGGAGAGCATGCGCACTTCCGCGTTCCGCTTCTCCCGGCTTCTGATCACTGTTACCTGTCACAAGCACTTACCTGTAATCACCGTAACCACTCTCACCTGTACACCCTTACACTCCCTCTATATAAACCTCCAGCACATTCACCTCAGTGCGAAGTATTGCTCCACGTTACTGGATTTACCAAGTGTTATTCTGACTGCGTACCTGTGTATGACTCCCGACTGGAATTATCGACTCCCGAACCTGTCTCAGCCTCCGATACCCAGCTCGCAGATCGCTGGACCCAACGCCTGTCCCCCGACCTTGAGATTGCCAAACCCCTTATGACTCTCTGACTCGTGTCTGAAAGTGCAGAGCCCGCCCTTGCATCCTCTCAGCCAGCCCAAGCGTGACACACTATGCTGAGCCTGGGCTCCTTAGTCAGAGGATGGTGATTGTGTGTGTGTGTGTGTTGATTTGTATGTGTGTGTGTGTGTGTGTTTTCCTCAGGCAGTATGGATTCTAAAGATTTTCTGCGTGAAGCTCAGATAATGAAGAAGCTGCGTCACCCGAAGCTGATCCAGCTTTACGCAGTGTGTACAGTTGGAGAACCAATCTACATAATCACTGAACTGATGAAGCACGGCAGCCTGTTAGAGTACTTGCAGAGTAAGACACACACACACACACACACTCAAACAATGCGGAATCATCTGGTTTCCTATTTCTAGCTAATCTACATCTGCTTTCTGTCTCAGTTTAAATAAGTTCAATTTTATTTGTATAGTGCTTTTCACGATAGTCATTGTAACAGGGCAGCTTTACAGAAATCTGGACTTCGACCTCTAATGAGAAACCGAAAAACCATACTCAAAAGGGAACCCATCTTCCTCTGAGTGACACCCGATAGTGGGCCTGTGATATTAAGCTTGTGATGAATTACAATATAACAATACTCAGGTAATAGAGAGGAAAATTGAGCAGTACTGATTGTTGAGAACATGCAGGTCTCAATATGAGCATAACATAAGACAGGGTTGGGTTGACTGCGCAACTTATAAACATGGCAGCAGTTCCTGGAACGTGCAAGTCTCTTGGTTCGACCAGGTGAGATGATCCACTGCAGCAGGAAAGTGAATACTGTGTGCAAATGGCCCAGAAGGAACCATAGCAGGGGGGTAGTGTACCAGGATCTTGCACCAACATCAGTATCAGGATCTCGCACCAGCATCAGTATCGGGATCTTGCACCAGCATCAGTATCAGGATCTTGAATCAGCATCAGTATCGGGATCTTGAATCAGCATCAGTATCAGGATCTCAAATGCTGAAGAGTGCCTCCTCTTAAATCTCTTTCTATCTTGTCTGTCTCTCTCTGTCTCTGTTAGAGGACAAAGGAGAGTTTGTGGGTATGTGTGATCAGGTGGAAATGGCGGCTCAGGTGGCGGCGGGCATGGCGTATCTGGAGCTTCAGAATTACATCCACAGAGATCTGGCAGCTCGTAATGTACTAGTGGGAGAAAACAACATTTGTAAGGTGGCAGACTTTGGCCTGGCAAGAGTGTTTATAGTAAGACAACAAACACACATCTGCACACAGCAACACAACACACACAGTCACACACACACACACACACACACACACACACACATGGGCGGGGCAAATGCCAAGGGAACATGCAATGGTAAACTAAATCCCCACAAAAGAGAATAATGACCATGGGTTTTAATGACGCGTGTGTCTTCTCTCTCTCTGTCTGTCTGTCTCGCTCCTTGTCTGTCTCGCTCCTTGTCTGTCTCTCTCCATGTCTGTCTCTCTCTGTCTGTCTCTCTGTCTTTCTGTCTCTCAGAGAGAGAAGGATGATGATTATGATGGTAGTGATGATGAAGAAGAGCGTGTGTATGAAGTGAGGCGGGGCACCAAACTGCCGGTGAAGTGGACAGCTCCTGAAGCGTTACACGAACACAAGTTTACCGTTAAATCAGACGTGTGGAGCTTCGGAATCCTGATGTATGAAATCATGACCTACGGACAAACCCCGTACCACAGTGAGTGTACATACCATAGATATTTATATTAGAGCCCGAGATAGGAGACAGAATGCGCACTGAAACCAGCTGTAGCTATTTGGTTTTAAATTACTAGCCAAGTTTGTTAGGAAGCTAGCTCATGTTTCTGACTCGTGTATAAAACTGAGTCTCTCTCTCGCTCTCTCTCTCGTAGCTCTCACTAATAATCAGGTGTTTCACCGGCTGCTTAGCGGCTACAGGATGCCATGTCCTGCTAGCTGTCCGAAGCGTATCTATGATGTGATGATGGAGTGCTGGAACGACTCGCCCCCCGCCCGGCCCACCTTCGAGACCCTGCAGTGGAAACTGGAGGAATATTACGACATGGACATCAGCGCGTACGACGATGCTAACCGCTACTGACCGATTCATTAACATCCTCTTTCTTTACCCATCATCCTCTCTGCTCACCACCAGCTGCCCGAGATCAGAGCAGGGCACATGTAGGGCACATATAGGGCACATGTTCTTCCCTGCTCTTCTTCTTGATTCGTTTTCTATAAGTGAATGATGAAACATTATCACGCCATTCATTATCCACTTTCATTACCCATCATCCTCTCTGATCACAGTCATGCGCCCCTTAGACAGGGTAGGTTGCATGTAGGACACATGTAGGGAACATGTAGGGCACACGTCGTTCTTTTCTGTCTATTAATTATTAAACAGTCCGTTTTCATTACCCATCATCCTCTCTGCTTATGGGTCCTTGAGCAGGGTTCTGGTGCTCCGGGTTCTCAGTGCAGTGATACAGGTGCGGTGGAGCAGATACAGAAAAACTGCACTATTATTAGAACCACACGGGGAGAACTGTTCTCAGGCAATTAGTGTGTGGGCGGGGCTAACTGCTGTATAATTAGAACCTTACTAATTACTGCGTGTATGTGTGGGTGTGTATGTGTGCATGGGTACATGTGGGTGTGTATGTGTGCGTGTGTGTGTATGGGTGCGTGTGTGTGTGGGTGTCTGGGGGTGTGTATGTGTGTGTGTGAGTGTGTATGTGAGTGTGTGAGTGTGTATGTGTGAGTGTGTTGTGTGTTTGACTGTGTGTGTGGGTGGGTTGGTGTGGGTGGGTGTGTGGGTGTGTATGTGTGGGTGGGTGTGTGGGGGTGGGTGTGGGTGCGTGCGTGCGTGTATGTGTGTGGGTGTGTGTGTGGGTGTGTGCGTGCGTGTATGTGTGTGGGTGTGTGTGTGGGTGTGTGTGTGTGTGTGTGTTGTGTGTTTGACTGTGTGTGTGTGTGTGTGTGTGGGTGGGTGGTTGTGGGTGTGTATGTTTGGGTGTGTGTGTGTCAGGTGTTTAAGATGTTATTGTGAATAATGTCACTGTTTTCCTCTTTTTCTCTCCCAATATGAAGCTAAATGAACTCATGTACATGTACAACAATAATTACATGAATATATAATATAAAGTACTGGATGTGTATGTAATAGAGCACGATGAATAAATGAGCCAACAGTATCAAGGATTTTGTAAAATTATTTGTATATGCTGAATAATTAAACAGATTAATTATATATTCATAATGCATAATTAATTATGCATCTCTCTGCAGTGTATTTACATGTAATTATTGTAATTATTCAACAACTTCTTCAAATAAAGATGTTAAATCAATCTGTCTGTCTGTTTCTCTCTCTCTGTCTGTCTCTCTTTCAGGTAAAAATGAGCCAGAACAGTAAAGCTGCTCTTACAGCTATATATACAGCTAATGCGCTAATGCTAATGATATTGCAGTAGGGTCTTACACTCCAGTATGTGTGTGTGAGTGTGTGTGTGTGTGTTTGTGTTGTGTGTATGAGTGAGTGTGTGTGTTGTGTGCGTGTATGTGTGTGAGTGTGTGTTGTGTGTGTGTGTGTAAGGTCTGAGCTTTTTAAGTGTGTCTCTGTGCCAAAGCAGATGAATCTGAAAAAACAGACAGGAAAGACATTTTCATACACACACTGAATTTCAGAATTTTCCCTTTTGTACAACAGCTACCAGTGCGGAATGAAGGCAAACATGTGCTTCCTGCGACACTTGTGAAGCTGCCTGCTGCTAATACACTGCAATGTAATAGAAGAGAGATGCTAACTGCTCTGTTCTGTATACATGACATAAGAGACGTTGTGTGATTGGCTGGCATCACTGTGATTGACAGGGGAGAAAGAAAAGCAGTCCCTCCCACACAGGAAACAGGACAGTGATGCTGTGTTCAAAATGGCAATCTATGCACACTACTTATACTAAACCTCTCCCAAAAGCAGCGTGTAGTACACGGTATTAAACACGGATGACATACTACACAGACTAAATCTCCCAGTATGTGCTAGAGCCGTTTTCTGCATCCCACAATGCAACATGGTCATCTAATTTAAAAGAAAAACAAAAAAAACTCTGAGATTAAAAGGCAACAATGACATCCAGCTCCAATCTCATCCAGTAAAAAAGGGAAATGTTAATTATTCAATAAAACATGTTCAATGTTTAATAAATTTCATTTTATGGTTCATTGTATGTGTATTAATTTATTACTGTAAAAATAAAACTCAATTGTTCTCTTTTTTTAATTTTTACCTGGCTGCAACGACTTAATACTTGATGCGGGCCAGAAAATTGGGTATTTATGCCTGAAACCAAATGATAATTCTCACATACTGCATACTTCTCTGAGGAATAGTGTGTAATATACCATATACAAGTATGCCATTTTTAATACAGCCCTATTTCTCCTGGTTGGTTTTGTTAAATCGTTACAGATGTCAAAATAAAAACTGAAATATGACTGAATGGTTCCAGTGTGTGTATGTTGGTGTGATAATTTAATGGAACATGTTGGCCAGCTCTCTAAGGCACATTTCCACTTGAAAACGCCGACTAGTGCACTTTCTCCACAACAGCCCACTAAATTACACCAGTTTGCAGCTGTGTGTGTGTGTGTGTGTGTTCAGTCTGTTCCTTCTTAATCAATTTCTCAAGCATTTCTTTGACACAAGAGATGTATAAAGAAAGGACTGTACATGAGATAAGATAAGATCATCTTTAATGTCATTGTACAAGTACAACAAGATTAAGTGCTCAGTTCCCCACCAAAGCTACATATAAAAAGAATTTAAGTAAAGAAAAGAAGAAGTTCAGAGGTAGTATTGTTGAACTAAATGGTATGAGGAGGAACATGTGCGTAAGTCCTTCAATGTGCAAACTGTGGTCTGAGTTGGCATTAGAAGTTCATGGCTCACATAAAGTGCGTTGGAGTACATACAGTAGTGAGCAAATGTATTGAATTATAGATAGATAGATAGAGAGAGAGAGAGAGAGAGAGAGAGAGAGAGAGAGAATACAATCATAACTGTAATATGCAAGTATATGGTGTGCAATATGCATGGACATCAGGGTAACTGTAGTGCAAATTATACGGTGATATAAATGATAAATATATCTATAAATGATATAGATATATACATTTGAATAAACTAAAGACCATTTATAGGTACAAACAATGTCATTGGGTGTTTCTCAGTACGGGTTCTAGTTTGTTTGCCGTCGTTTTCGTCATCGCAATTTCAATCCCGATACTGAAGATTCCGAGCAATAAGGACAGTTAAAAAAAAATGGTGACCTGCCAACAAGAATGAATTGAATTACCCACAATTCATTGCACATTCGCAACCACATACCCCCCAAGTATGATGTCACTTAGGGCCCCTAAATGTTCAGAACTGGCTCGGGTGTTTCTGCATCAGGTCTATTAAACTTCCTTACTTACGTTTTATCTCTATATATTCTTTAATGATTACATTTATCAGCGTGCTGTAACCGAACACAACAGAGGAAATGCGTTTATGCTGCACATATCTTGATGTAATTCTAACCATTATTCGTTTATGCGATAATTTTTATCATGGAGCAGATGTCGTCTCTGTGCATGCGGAAAAATGGGGAAGTAGTATTTATCCCAAATCTTCCTCTTTATAACCTGCTCGAGGCTGGCTTAGCTAAAGATTATTATTTAAAAAAATAATTTACTGCTCCGTTGTTTTCTGATTTCCCAGACCTCTGCAGTCGCATACCACCGGGTCCAAAAGTCCGACTGCACCACCAAGAACTGGTTTATGTATCAAAAACGAATACATATTTGGTTGCTGATCCTTAGAATCCGTTATTTAACACTGAAACAGATCCAATGTTTAGCTATGTGTGAAATCCTCGTGTGAAACTGCAATCTACAATCTATCTGAACTTTTTTTTTTTAAATAGTTACAGTTTTACAGGTAACAGTTTTTATTCTTTAAGCCTCTTTTAATACAATTCGTCAGCTTAATAACATTTGATAATCTTTTCTATGCACTATTAGGACACAAAATGCTTTATTGGGCAAGACTGAGTAAGATTTCCTATGTACTTAGTGCTCACATTATTTAAGCCCAACAATGAACGGATTAAATAAAAAAGTCTTTCTGTAAGGAGAAGGTTTATTGAACATTTATGGAAGGAGACTCCAGTGTCAGCGCTTTGTAACAGTCAGAGGTA
>JAOUQW010057759.1:0-14778 GCA_028565825.1 Olivaichthys viedmensis
GTAGAATAAGTCTGTAATGTAATGAAACGTGGAGAAGGTTAAAGGGGTGTGCAGACTTTCCGGCTTGACTGTATGTATAACAGAATTGTGCATATTTTTTTATCAATATTATGATATTTCTGCTGATGATTCATTATCATACAAATAATATTAATACGTAATTGTATTTTGTTGACTTTGTGCCACTTTTATGACATGTACGCTTTTACCATACCATTCATAAGCACGTTCGTTCGCCTTTTCGACTGTAAAGAAAAAACACAAATCAAACATTTTACTGAAATACACAAATAGGTTACGGGACAATAAAGTACGTACTATAGCAAAAAAACACTATTTTGTGCTAAAATATTAAACTTGTTGTCTATGGCACGTTTTAGCAAGAGTGCCATCTCTACAGTAACAGCTTCTCTACTAAATATTACTGTATCCCTCCGCTCCGAAAGCCTACAGGGTGTTGGTGTGTTACAAACAGTATCGGTAGCCTTGAGGAGCTCGACAATGGTTAGTATGCTTCAATATAATGCTTAAAAATGAAACGCACGATGTTCGACGTGATCTGAGTGAGAGAAGACTTTACCATGTGTGCTTCTTGCTACTCCGATTAGCCTGCAGCGACGTCCTATCGAATTGATTCCTAACTGCTCTTTTTATATACGTCACATGCTTGTGGGGTCAATTGTTGGGGTCATGATTTTGCTCATCATTAACTTTTTTAATCAGCTGTCAACAAGTGTGTGCATTAGAACATCACGGCATTGGGAATGCAAATAACCCCAAATTACAAACAAAACACAGTAAATCAGACGGTATAAAGACAATGCCATCGAGTCCAACACGGCTGGAAATCCAAATTAGGCCTTAGTCTTTCAGGGAAAATAACATACAAGTTTACAACGCGGCCCTTTTAAAAATAACCCTGTTTTCATGACCTTAAGACACTCAGTATAAACTGTAAATTCTTAAAAGTAGTTTTATATGGGCCCCCGCCCATATAAAATGCATATCGCAGTAAAACTACTTTTTTTTATATGAATAATCTGCATATGCCCCACCCACAGCTTCATTCACCGTCAATGCAGTAACATTTCAGAACAGCCACCACTTACATGAGACTGCATCAGTGTTAGGAAGAGTTGTGTGCGCTGCATAGCGGAGGCCTAAAGATTTTTAAGATCGTGCCACAACTTGTTTTAATAATAGAAATTCATACACAAAGTCATGAGGAGATGTTTTTATGTTTGCTCTGTTTGATTATATGTTTTAGTGACTCGGTTATAAAGCATGGTGTTGAAATAACAGTTCTGTTAGTTTCATTTGTGGTATGAACCTAGCACTTGTGATTAGATTTTGAAAGTGAGATGTTTAAGAGATAAGAAGTGCTTAGTTTGGGTTTGGCCTAATAACAACACAAAACTGCCAAGATTGCATATGACTTCTTTTTTTTTTCTCTCTTTAAGTTAAAAGGAATAAAGGGAAATTTTCCAGAGGAAGCTGATCTTGAAACGGTGCTGATCAGAAGCAGTTACTACTCTACACACACATTTGTCTATGGGCGTATATCAGAGCTGGAATATAACATAACAATGACTATGTACAACAATGTGTGGGTCATCTGTAGTCATGTGGGTGGGTCATGAAGAATTTGCATAAGACACGCCCACAACTGAATTCATAAAGGTGCACGTTGCCACCATCAATGAGATGACCTTGCAGGACAATCCCCACTTTAATGAGTCCTTACACTTGTTTGGAAAATTTGCTCTTTTAGAATTTGTCTAGAAGGGTCCTTCATGTTTAGGACCCCACCCACACTTGGTTTTAATAACAGATGATCTCTTTGAAATGCGCTCTGTTTTATGGTGTACTTTTTTCTCATGGCTATAGATTGAGTACTGGTTGTCCTCCATCTTTTAACAGTAATCATAAGTCTTGTTTAAATACAGATTGTTCTTGACCATACTGTTTTAAGTTTTTAAAAAAGATAGCATGGGAAGGAAGTAGAACTGTCACGTACTCTCTATGGGTGAACATAGGAGCTGACATAAAATCACAATAACAATTACGTCCAACAAAGACATGTTGTGGGTCATCAGAAGGCCGTCTGCATTATCTTTGACAGCATTGAAGAGTCACATGACATAACCACAACCTAATTCGTAATGTGCGCATGGATACCGTCAGTGAGACGACCTTTCAGAACAATCCCCATTTCACTGAGCTCTTTTAGAGCCTCACCTCACATCTGGTTTTAATGACAGCTAATCTATTTAAAATGCAAAGCTCTCTTGTTTTGTTAACGTTTGTTTTCAAAGCCATGGATTTCTCTAGAAGCTGGCCGTATTTTTTCCACAGAACTTAAATCACACAAGGTGAGCGTTTGTCTCAGTGATTAAGACCTATGACCTAATCCTTTACTAAACGACTGAGTGAAATTAAAACAAAAAAAGTGTGCTCTTTTAGTATTTGTCTAAAAGGCTCCTATAATGTTTAGGACCCCACCCATACCTGGTTTTAATAACAGATAATGTCTTTATAATATATAATATAAAGTGCTCTCTGTTTTACAGTGCTCTTTTACACAGCCATAGATTGAGTACTTGTTGCCTGATTTATGCACTAAACGATTGTGTGTATTGCAACAAAACACATGCTCGAAGACAAATTCGAGATGGGTTCAGAAATGATCAAATCGGAGATTGTACTTTGCTCACAAACAAAAAACAAACAAAATAAAATTACCTAGAGTGGCGATCACACATTTTATGTCATTTGCATAAAACAATACTGCGGACACGTACGATGACAATGACATCCAGAACGTGTTAAATGAAAAATGTGCATATGACACACCCACGACCGGCATGTGCACATTGTCACCGTCAGTGAGACAACCTTGCAGAATGATCCCCACTTCAATGAGAGCACCTGCTACCTAGGAAAATTTGCTCTTTTAGTATTTGTCCAGAAGGGCCCTATAATGATTAAGGCCCCACCCATACATGGTTTTAATGACAGATACTCACATAGAAGTAGATGGTTCTCATCTGTTCTGATCTAGTCTGTTATTAATCAATTATCGCTCTGTTTAAAGTCTCACAAAGAGCATAGTGTAAACCCTATATCAGCGTTTTAAATTCCAGTCATAGAGCTCCATTGGCTTGCACGGTTGAGGTTTTATGACTCAAAACATGCCACGGATGGAAGAGTACAATATTGTTGAAAAGCACAGACAAATTGCAGTTTCAGCTTCAGCTCCTCACTAAAAGCTATGTTGCTGTTAATAGAAAGAAGCAACACCGAAGCGACGGGAATGACTGGAATGTCTAAGTGGACAGATGATGCTGATCCGTACAACGCAATAGCAGCTGACGACTATGAAGTCCCCAGAGAGTGTGTGTGTGTGAGAACGAGGAGACAAACCGAGAGAGAGAGAGCGAGAGAGCACATTCTTAATGGTTTCCTGTGAAAATGGGTCATGTCGCCAGACATATGCAAACAGCTGTGAAATGTCCGCTCGTAAAAAGGCCAACTCACCCCAACACACACATTTGAGTTCCCAGGTTTTAGTTAGTTTAGTTTCATCTCTTTGTCATGTTCTTATATTTCTGATAGCAAACGAGTAACGGCCCAATGCTAGGCCACACTTACCTTTTCATCTGGCCCACATGCCACCGTCGTGTACGGCGAAAAACTCATCCACATTAGCCACGACAGCCTTGATAAGACCACGTCTTGGCCCAGAACTCAAATGCCACACGAGCATTCGTTCCATTTTTTAAATACTTTAAACGTAGCTGCTTACAATTGGGCCACAATCGACCCTTGTGTGCATATACGCAACCGAGTTTGGCCCGGGAATAGCCCGCTATATGCGTAGTCTGGACTTTTCTCAGCATGTGCAAAGAAACAAATGCTCAGACCAACACTGTCAGGTTTCAGGCAGTGCATTCAGGCACAGCAGTTTCATTCTCTTTGGTACTTATGAATCTGAACGTAAAAAAAGCACTTTCCTTGCACATTTGCAGTACTTTTAGTTCTTGCAGTACTGATCATTCCCTTTCATACCCACCTTATTAGATCAGAGTGTTCTTCTAGACGTCGGCCATAATGGACTTGCACAAAACTTTCACGTGCTACTAAACTACAAAACAGTATCTTCTGAGCTCCACATAACTTTTCTCCGAGGGTGTCGGTACACTGTGCTTCTGAGAAATGTACTCACAGGGTAAACAGCGGTGACGGGGCCGGGATGAACTTGAGAGCCACATTTGCAGGAGGGGAGATATTCTTCTCCTCATCTTCACATCTGAAGCCTCATGCATTAACCTCTGCTCATTATTCACAACTGATCATGCGTTTTAATATTAGCACGATTGTGCACTAATAATTCACAATTATTACGTAATCGGCTACTCGCAGTTATTTGAGCTGATCGTGTTTAATCGTTAGGCTCCACGAGCATATGTTTCCATATAAATATATGTCGGCTGAAAACACGATGGTCATTCAATTAGGTTTTTTGATATAATTAGAATCCCTGCACCAGGATAGTTTAATCACTATTCTTAGTCTAAAGCTGAACTATTTGTAACCACGTTAACAGTAATATTTAGTTAAGTTGTAACTCAGCCAATCACACGCTCGTTAAAACGTGTTGACAAAATTTAATACAGCAGTACAGAATAGCAAGTTATTTATTTACATTGTTTTTGCTACAGTACATGGGTTGTATGGGTTATATAAACAATTTGTGCATTTCAGTAAGAGGCTTGATACATTGAAGTTATTATTTGGGCCAAGTTATTTTATTTTTTTAACAGTCTAAAAGGCAAACGGAAATAGGATTTACTTACATGTTCAGTGTAGATAAATGGCAGTTTATGTGCTTCATTACACCACTGGTATGCTAATATTATAAAAAAGTGCGTTGACGTCAACATAAAAGACAATTAAACCGTTAATCCGATTGTGCGCATGATAAACCGTCAGCCGAAATGTTATAACCGCGACAGGCCTAACTATATAACAGAAGTGTAATAATGTATAGTGTAATCGTTTAATAATAACTCGGCCCAAATAATAACTTAAATACATCAAGCCTATTACTGAAATACACAAATACCGCATCAGACTTTTGCAAAGATAAAGAAAAATGCTAAAATGCAGGCTAAGATTACGATCCCAATTTGTCTACGTATGTCTACATTAAATGCTTTGAACGAGCTAACAATACTACCATTAGCCTAGTTCAGCGGTTTCTATCGTTCACTGATGTCTTGACGTGAGATTTGTAACACCGGGGCTAATAATCAGCTAATAAGTACTCAATTTCATCTAAAGCATACATGACTTGGTCGAGAGACTTTGGCTGGCGATCATAGCGTACTTATAATGCCTGAGTCTAACATCACTATTTTGTGGGCGGGGCATGAAAAAAATCTGCATACGACACACCCACAACCGTCAACACATCAACCTGTCAGAACAACCCCCACTAACCTTAGGCCATCTTTTGTTAGGAAAATTTAAATTTTAATACTCTTTTAAGTATTTGTCAAGCAGGATCCGAACAGTCGTGGGATCCCCACATCCGGTTTTAATGACAGATCATTTTACATGATTTAACACCTTTATATTATTTCTATTTCCTGGGAAGAAATCAAAATGAGTCAACTGATTAAGAGGAAAGATAAAAAGATATTTCAGAGAGACTGTGTGTCATTTGAGGTATTCCATAGTGAGTTTAATGATCATTTCTAGCTGTTAGCCATCAGCTAACACGTACTCGCTTTCGTCTATAACGTACATTAACATGGCTGTTCATCGTGGTGTAAAGACTTTGGATGATGATCACAGCCTACACAAAAACGCTTGGCCATCACGTTGTAATCTCTTGCATCTAGCATTAAACCTGTATCTACGTCGATCTCAAAATTCCAGCTGTAACCGTGTCCGTTTTACATGGTTACTGAGCTCTTCTCTAGTCAGGGTAAAGTGAGTCAACCTTATGTAACTACTGTATTCTGTGGGCGGGACATGACAAAGATCTGCATACGACACACCCACAACCGTCAACGCAGCAGCCTTTCAAAACGATGCCCACTTACACGAGCCTGTTGTATTGTTAGGAAAATTTGCTCTTTTAGTATTTGTCTAGCAGGATCCTAAAATTCTTAGGATCCCCCCCCACTCTTGGTTTTAATAATAGACACTCATATACAAATGCTTTCTTTTGTAAAGAAGGATATGATTCACTGCAAAGAGAGTCTAACGTTTCAGTCATTAAGGCACTCATGTCTGATAAGCATAAAAATAATTCTATCCTATTCTATTATGATCCAAAGTTAGGTCATTGTTTCATGTAACCCTGTTTAATGAACTTAAGACACCCAGCGTACACTGTTTTATTGTGGGTTGCACAATATGGAGCCAAATAAAGCATATTGCGGTTATAATGCTACACTCTGCAAGCGCGCTATGCCTTGAAATTGAGGGCCTTTTTGTTTATGCCAATACGATGCTCACAGAACCCAATAAAATAAAAATAAAGGCGCTTTGTTAAGAGGCTCATTTGCATATTGCAGGCTTTTGTGATATCAGTATTTCGATAACAATTAACATATGGTGCAGCCCTAATTCTGCATATGACACACCCACAGTTTAGTACGCATGGTCACCGTCTACGCAGCATCCTTGCAGAATAATGACCATTTACAAGAGATCGTCACATCATTAAGAAAATTTGCTTTTTTAGTATTTGTCAAGCAGGGTCCTAAAATTCTTAGGACCCCCTTCCTAACCTGGTATTAAATATAGATATGTGTATATGTAATGTTATTTAATAGATATTTCAAATATCTTAATTACGTTATTGGGTTGAACCCATGGCAAGTTTCACCCAGCTCGTTATTTATAACTCATTATGAGGAAGGGCAGAAAAAGTTAAACTGCAGGGTGTCACAAGTTTATAAGTCTTAAATACAAATATCATTGAAATCGTAGGTTTTTATAGGTTTTTAAATCTGCGAGTAATATTTTGCTGGCACTTGGTTAGTTGTCATGTTATTGTGTTGGGAAGTATCGTGGTATAATATTTTGGCCATTTTGCTCACCCACACTTTCCAAATATTGTGTGACATGCCATCAGAACTCCTACTATTTGTTTTTTTTAAATACAGAATTGCCAGGATTGCACAATACCAAGCTGCATTTCGCGTTTAAAAAAGGAACAAAGGAAATCTTCTCACGCAAACAGACTACATTTCTACTACACTCAATCAAATTGACTTCTAAACAGAAACAGAATAGACAGACACGTTGATGGGCGCGTGTGAGACCTGAAATATAAAACAATGATATGTGGGGTTGATGTTCTTGTAGCTTGTCATTTCGAAAGAAACCCTAAAAGGAGTTTATAGCTGTGTTAAGAGCTTCCTGCATGCTGTTGCTTCTTTCAACATGTGCATGAACAGTTGACCAGCAGGGAACGTGAGGAGATGCACTCAAACCAGAGCTCTTTCAAAGTGATGTCATTGAGCAAGAGATTAGACCAGCGGGGGTGCATGGGAAACTCCAGGGGATTTAAGCATTTAAATGTGCGTGTGCTCGTGTGGAGCCCAGCTGCCTGTCCACAATGTACTAAGGGCCCGGTGGTGCAAGCAGGCTTTGAGCCAGCCAATCACAGCATCCTTGCAGGAGGCGCCCCCCTCATACATATGCTAATGAGGCTCTCACCCCGTGCCATGTCATTGGGGATAAAGGGGGGGATTTGTCGATAACTTCGAAGCATTTTGGATCCTGCTGTTATTTTTAATGCATAATAAATTAGGCATCAATAAAAGCATGCACAAGTGTTCTCGTATCACGTGAATTGGAGTACAAGAAGAGTGCTTTGGAAACACAGCCTAATATAAGGAGTCACAGTTGGGGAGATTCAAGATTCCTAGCACAGGATTTCACACATTGCTTTCAGATGACTATTTAAAAAGAATTACATTGAAAGAGCCCAGATTATGCTGCTTTGATAAGATAATTAATAATAATAATAAAAAGAAATAAATAGTTAATGTGACAGAGAAGCAATGATTATAAAAGGCTTAGTGCTAGGGACAAAAGGAAACGCAGTGAACTCCAGAACAAAAACCCCCAAGGCCGCAGATGGGGTGAAAGAGGAAGACTGGAGCCATGTCTCAAATGGCGTATCTAGAAGATTCGTACGTAGAACATACTTTTAAGTGGGTTCGTACATGAGAGGTTTGTGAAATTCAAACCCGTTGGTACTTCATGAAAATTATGTTAAAACGTGTGGTGGTAACGTGGTGTCTTCTTCACAGGGTGAACCATTGAGCGTGAGACACACAACGAGTTTGTCTTAATGGCAGCGAGTGCACCCAAACACAAGTGTGCCAATACTTGTCCCAATAATCTTTAGTGAAAATATAAAGAAGTTTGAGTGAAAACTTTATCGGATGATGGTAAAATACAACAAAAACACAAGGAGCCGTGCATCGTTTGTGGCTAAATCTCAAATGTCGTAGGGCACTAGGTAGTGGGTACAGCACCATTACGTTACATCCTATGTAGGGAGCAAGCATAGTGAATAGGAAGCCATTTGGAATTCGGCCTAACTTGAAGGCGGCGATTTTTACTTGGATCACGGGCAAGAAATGTAAAATCAAGCTAAATAGTGACAAGTGAAAACATTTCTGTGGGTAAATAAATCAAATTATGATAAAATTGTGATGTTGCCTCTTAAAAATGTCAGAAAAAGGACATTTTAAAAATAGCAATGCTTGCTGTACTATGTGTGTGTGTTGTTTTGTTTTCTTTCTTCATTATAATGTACAACTCGTTCATTTTGAGCCAAAGCCAAAAGCGCCACTGAGGATAAATTCTATTCAGCCATCATGTTGTTTCTGTCCGTAATCTGCTCCGAGCCCCTCTCTGTCTGTTCTGTTGTGCATGATGGGACCAAGGTTAATAAGTGTCCATTTCTCCACACTTGATTTATTCAGCAAATATAGTCTATCACCCAGTTTATTACTGTACCACGTTTGTTCGTATTCATCAGTATGAAGACACTACACTTATGTACTTGATAAGCGTCGAGAACAGTACAGAAGAATGCAGTCCGAGACACAGCTAGGACCTCCGTCCCAGAGTTTAAACTCTTGATCTCCATAATACAGTCATTTAGAGCCTGAGTGTGAGAATTACCCAACCATAGGAAACCCAGGGGTTCATTACTGCACAAGAACCGTGACCCATCACTAAGACTGTAAATCAGAAATGACTTTTAAGTTAATGCCAGATGACTAATAAACAGACAGCCCTTATTAACGTCAGTAGCCTTCAGAGAAGAAACTCCACAATGATTCAGAAAAATAAATAAAAAAATTTTTTTTTAAAAACCACCCTTAGATCGGAAAGTCTCTAAATAAAAAACGCTTTATTTCTCAGCGAGATTAAAATCAATGATCAGCCTACTGTTGAGCAATTCTGAAAGCCACAAGTCTTCAAGTCTTCATTACTTCTATCATCAAATCTTAACACAACTAAACACCATAGGGAATTTTTTTTTTTTTATTAGGCTTATGTGATGCACCCAGCAAGGTAGAGCATAACAGTTTGTGATGGGAAAGACAGCTCTGTGCAAACTGCACCCGGTATTTCAACAATTCATTTCAATAATGCAGTAAAACTAGTATTCCCCACACGTGTTAAATAACGAGAAGCAACGGAAGCCAAGAACGCCTCTTTATGCCAGGCTGCATCAGTTCAGCATTATTTGAGTCTTACGCACACACACATTCACTCAGTATACACAGATGTGGCCTTTGCAGCGTTGGCTTTCATTACGGCGTCTGTTTGCTCTGATTTCTTTCGACTGGAAGGAGACCAGTCAGATGTGGAGAGAGAGGTTTCTTCCTCAGCAGTGCACAGATCTCGTCGAAGAGCCGCAACTGCATCTGCGGCAAAGAAGAGTCGTACCATAGAGACGGATCTGCGCCAACAGAGCTGGCTTTGTGGAGCGTTTCGGTGGGAGTGAGTGCACTTCCTTGCTCCTACGCAGTGTGGGAGAGAGGAAAAAAAAAAAAAAAAGGGAAAAAAAAGCGAGAGCTGCTCAGCGTGCTCGCGGACATCACGAGCCTGGCTGAAGGAGACCGAAAGTGGGCTTTTGTAAATGATACGGAATTAAAAAAAGGAAAGGTTGATCCAAGATCTTTTCTCCTAAGAGGAGTCATATTCTATATGGGGCTAAAGTCATAATAGCCATGAAGTCTGGACTGGGCTGTGTGTATTTGAAATGCGTGTCTTCGAATCTCTTTTATGTTTTTATATCTCTTTGGGATCTTTTTTGACTCTTGATCTTCGTACACACATTCTGGTGAACTACACTGGTGTCTGAAAGCAAAGGGGTCTAAAATAGATAGCACATGAGGCTGTAATTAGAAATGGGGCGTCAATCAGCTCTAGAGACGCACATGGGCCGACCTGAAGGCTGAGACGCGTTACGTGTGTTTATCTGCTCTCGCTACTGTAAACATCTCGACCACCTGTGTGTGTGTTTGTGTCTGTCACTGTGGGTGTGTGGATGCATATAGGGCAGTCTCAGTCCTAGTTCTGGGAAATCTACACGTTACTTCAGGTTACATCTTATCTGCTACTGAGGGTAAGATACAAAAATTGCGGGGCTTGCCGTCTCTAACCAGTTCAGGGTTTACCCTTTCGAGGAGAAAGTGCTAATCATTAGAATGTGAAATAATAACATTAATAATAACAACAACAACGTCATCATCATTATGAAATTGACTGAAATCGCTAAAATGACCAGGGCTTCCCGCAAGCTATTTTAGCGGCTCTAATGTTCTTTTATTCCTATCGAAAGCTTTATTGTATTGTATTCACAAAATATGTGTATTATACGATGTAATACATCACATCACAAACATGGATCACTTTCAAATCAGAACATGGTATGAAGGATTAGTTCCCGTTCTAACTCCATTTGTACACATCTTTATTATATTCATATTAATTCGTATAGTCAGAGTTATAGTATGATTACATAGCCATACTATAGCACAATAACGGCTAAAATGATCAATCACAATTGTTTTGCTCAATGTTGAAATCATTTAGCACAATTATTCAACATATTCATAAACATGTAGGTCTATATACTGCTGTATAAATCTCTGAATCAAAACACAATCAATACATGAATAAGTAAATAAATGTATGGATGAATGAGTGACTGACGTAATGCTACAATGAATGAATTGTGCAGCCCTAATAAATAATCATGGTCAGTTTATATGTGTAATCTGTTACAGTTCTTATCAAGAAAAACGCATTATCCAATTCACAATGTGATCTGCCATGCACTCTGAGCTTAAGGTGAACTGTAGACTGTAGCCGACGTAAAATTTGACTCATGTAAGCAGTGCTGCAAGCCAGATTAATCTTTAAACCACTGTTCAGCAGCTTGCCGTCTACACCGTAATCAGTACGTTGCTTTTTTGTCTCTTCACAGTGCAACAAGTGACCCAGATTCAGAACGCATCCTTCACAATACCACAAAAATGTCTTGCGACTTTCAGAAGCACGCCTGGCCCACACGGAATGGCAAACCGACTGCACTGTTGCGACACTGCCAACATCTAGTTGTCTAGTGTTGTCCCCCCCCCAAGACTCGTGTGGCATTCGCACTGATGGAGTGAGTCACCGCAGGGAAATGCAGACCGCATACTGAAAATTACAGTGGGACCATGTCGAGCAGTTTGGAACGACTCTTCGCACAAGTCAACACAAGATAAGCCCAATCACCTATACAGGCCTGATGACGTGAAGCTATTCGTGGAATAAATCAGGTGCTTGGCTCTGCGGCACAACACCAGAGGTTCCAACCTGAGAAACAATTTGTGAAATGCAAAATGGAAGTGACAAAAAAAAAAGAGAAAAAAAAAGGGAAGGATGTGCTGTGTTTTAGCAGAGTATGCAAATCCACATGTTCCTGCACCCCCTTTTCTCTAAAAGCTGGAGGGCTGCAACACCAGCGTTCTGTATAAAGAAGGAAGTATCCTGCTTATTTTCATGAGGGGTAACACTGATCGGTATATCGATCATGGCGATACACAAAATCGGTGGAAACCACAAATGTGATTTTCACTTCCATTTCAATCGAAACTATTTCAATACGTTATACACCACATAAACATTCCCCTTTTTCCCCTTTTCGGCAATAGCACAAAGTAAATACTGGAATCGGAACATTAGTATCCGAACTGCCACCAAGAGGTCACTTGATGGTCATGTACATAACATTATATGGTCATGTGTGGTCATATATCATACAGTCAATTCCAAAATTATTGGCACCCTTTTAAAAAAAATGTGCAAAAACAATTTTGCGGCTGATGGCCCAAAACCTGGTTGCCTCTGCCAAGAGGTTAAGACCTGGCCACAGATAGGTCACAGATAGATAGGTGCAGGACACAGAATCAGTGTTCTGCAATGACCATCTCAGTCTCCGGATTTGAACCCTTTTGAAAACCTGTGGTCTGAATTGAAGAGGACGTCCACATGCGCAAAACCTAAGAGCATAAAGGAGCTTGAAATGTTCTGCATGGGGTTCAAGATCCTCGACAAGCGTCTCCAACCTTGTTAGACATTGCAGGAAGAGACTCAGAGCTGTTACTCTCTCCAGGGGAGGCTTCAACAAATATTAATTGTGAGGCTGCTAATAATTTTAAAGCCAGTGTTTTGGAGAACAAATTGACACCACTTACGACTACGACTATAAAGCGTGCCCATATGTTAGGCTCAAAATATCACTCCATGCATTTGTTATTCATATTATATATTCTTTTTTTTTTTTTGCTCCTTTTCATGAGGGGAATTATATATATATATATATATATATATATATATAATATGATATGAACAGCTTTTGATTACCATTTTTTAAATAGGCTAAATAACCATTTCCAAGAACAGGATCTGGGACGTTACAGCTAAACTCAGTTCACTTAAACCCTCATCTCCATCACTATTAATATTAATGAAGCATTAATGAACCAGATCGATCATAAGACGGCATAAAAACAATCTACTCCTGAAACATGCCGAAACATAGCTTTAATACTGTGCTGTATAGAGTCAGTCAACAACTGCCAAACAAAGACAGTCTCCTGAAATCCTCAATGGAGTAACAGAGCGGCTAATGATATCTCATGAGCTTCTGCCTATCGGTTTCCTTCCGTTTAAGCTGCATCAGAAAAGACGTGACGTTCTGGGAATGTTTTTTTTATTTCCCGAAAGCGCAAGAACAGCACACAATAATTACGTAACGTTGAGTGTGATTCTGAGGAAAGACCAACGAATGACCAAGAGAAAAATGTTGAGCTCCTCAAACCACAATTTCACAAGTAGTTCTAGATCTTGGTCCTGCTCGGTTTCAAGGTTCCTCTGCACGCAGCAAAGACGACCCAACTCATAATCAGCTTATTAGTAGGATCAGGTGTGTTTGGCCACCTTTCCCATGGTACTTAATTTTCTATTGTAGCTACTCCCAATACATCAGCCAGGCGAGCAGTTATTCATCGCTCGGCAACAACTTCTTACTCATTAGTCATGTGCTGATACATGTCGTGACCTCAGTATTATAAGGTTCTATCTGGCATTTTGGTCGAAAATGAGTTAACCATATAAACTTCATCACTGGGGGGATACTTTATTCTCCTGTGGAGTTATTTTTTAATTTTGGTGTAATATTTGAAAAAATTAAAAGTTCTATCTCCAAACTCACAGATAAACTTGGTTTTATAAGGTTCTATCTGCCAGCCAATCAGCATCCAGGATGAATACACAACAAAGGGAGCTGGGGTCAATAAATATCCAGGTTCTGTTTACACACTGACAGACTAGAGAAGACTCGAAACCTCAGTATTGCGAGTCAGAAGAGGAAGAAACTTTCAGCTGCGGATATTTTGAAGCACAAGTGTACAGAACAGAACTGGTCTTGGTCTGCCGTATCTGCTGGTCTTACGATGTGTAAACATTGTGGCACGTTAGAAAGTCTTCAGCTTAAAAATGTCTTTCTCCGCTGAGTTATTACCATTTATTACTAATTTATTGAGATTTAATTGATTAATGAGAGACAACCAGATAGAACCTTATAAAACCGAAGAGTACTTGATCTTACAGAATAATAAGGTTCTATCTGTGTTGGGCCGGTGTTCAAAAATCCACTTTATAATCGTCTCAGAATTTTGATAATATAAATTTGAAGTCATCTTAAAGTGTCGGCTTTGTTCAGCTGTAAATGTAGATTACAGTACTTTTAGAGTTTTGCTAGCTACAATGTCAAAACTTTGAAGCCCCATATCTCAGAACGACTCTGCACCCAGATAGAACCTTGTAATACTAAAGGTCACGATGTGTGTAACAGATAGAAGACATGACGTATGATGACATTGAAGAGAGGCTTGAATGTGATGCTGCCACGGTTCCTTTATGGTCGAAAGATGAAGTATGGATACAGCGTGTAGTAATTTTTAAAACACGCATATACAATGGGGTCCAAAAGAGACCACATTGAAAACCTGGGATTTTTTTCATTGCCGCTGTACAGCACTCTAAAACGCTTTGCTGAAACTGGATCAGTCGTATCCAAAGCACGATCAGGCAGACCAAGAGTGAGCACACCATCAGAAGAGCAATACATAAAGCTTTGTTCACTGAGAGAGAGAACAGCAACTTCATCACAGATAC
>JAOUQW010057819.1:0-14772 GCA_028565825.1 Olivaichthys viedmensis
ACGACATTTCATTTCAATGTATACGAGGTATATGGAGAAATGACAATAAAAACCTACTTGAACTTGAACTTGAACTGATCTCATGACAAATTCATATGAATATAAAAGAGAACATTGGGGTTGGATTTCAACCAATTACATGTGAATGAACTTGTAAGAAAAGGTACCAACGGTAACCCGCTCCAACCCTATCCTTAACTTTTCATACTAATTGAGTCATTTGAATTATTACGAATTTGCACGCATAAGACCATGTTGGTTTGAGGAAATGAGGAAAAGAAAATCCTGGACAATTTTAGGAATTTTAGGAATCCCATCCAGACTAATATTTCAGGTCTAAAAAAGGAGACATGTCCGGGTAAAAAAGGAAGTCTGGCCAGAATGAGCATGCTTTCCAGTACTGTTTGTAACACAGAGTTTTTGCCTTCCCGTGATTAATTGGAAGTGTGGATCATCTACGTCACACGATTGGCCACTTACAACACAAGGGAAGGAAAGTGTAGTGAGGAGCAAATATTTCAGAACACACTTGCCTTACAAGCAGGCTAACTACATAGCAGAATGATATATATAGTGTATATATACATGGGACTAACAAACTTTACTGATGCTCATAAAGTGTTGTAACAGCCCTTAAGGTGGCGGCGGGGATTTGCCCAAGGGGAAATGGCAAACATGAATCGACATGGGAACAGTACTGGAATACATGGCTAGATTCACTGGACTCTGTGAAGTCACTTTGCCTCAATAGAAACTAAAGAGAGTAAGATAATGTGACTGTTGTACTACCCCCTATGCTAATATCTCACCCATTCTCACTAATATTTGATGTCCTTATGAGCAAGCACACACTGTGGTATTGTGCTCTTTGAGTAGATCCAAATTAGAATCTGTTATTACATGGCCCATTGAGTCGTAGTGACCTCCAATTTGCATGTAGATTAATGAGTCAGTGGCCCATAATGTCTTGCTTTTGGCTCTCAGCAAGAGATGAAATGAGCACGGTTAGTGCTGACCCAGTGTAGCTGCTTTCTGCCCCTTTGGCCTGGAAAGAACTCTGTGTCAGAGATGCAACAGTTTCCTGATCACGATCCCTCACACTCCCGGAGCAAACAGAGACAATGAAGAGGGTAGACATAACACAGTCAAACTGTCTTTTTTCCAAAGGAGCTCTGGGGAGAGCACAAAAAATAGAATATTTACAGAGAGCCTGGAGCAATATGTAGTATTGGAGACAAAGATGCACAGAAGTAACAATATACCCTCAAATTCAATACTGTTACCATACCATATATATACATATTGAAGACCTAGATAACTACTGACTATACAGAGCGACATGAAGCCACTTGACCACCAAATTGATCCTCCCTCTCTATGGACAAAATGTATACATATTTTCAAACAATGCAGATATAACAAAAATGCTGAGGTGTGTCATGTTTTCTTGCAACAACGTTGAGATTAAGTGTTGGGGTGAGACATTTCATGTGTAGGAATTTGTGTAAAAGTTTTATTTAATTGCTTTAACAGTCAGAACAACTGACATTAGCTTGCGCATGTACAGTCTAGGGTTACACAAAACATAATTAGCTAAGTTAGCTAAATTTGCTCTGCAAACACTAGCTAGCTACATTCGCTTTCTATATTAGAATGTTTATTTGATGAATTTCAATTTAAAAAGTCAACTCAGTCATATTGTAAAAATAAGTCACTGTTGTAGCCTGACCTAATGTATGAATATGTAAGAAACTACAGGTCACAGTGGACTCTGATGGTTTGTTTTTTATTGAAGTGAAATGAAATAAAAATGCATTATATTAGGATAAATCAGATGGTGTTCTCTACAGAAAACAAAACATATATTTGATTCTGTCACATATCTTTAACGAAATGGACCTTAAAAAAAATGCTAATCTATGGAGGACAGCTGGAGCTGTGGCTTCAGTAGTGCACACTCTGTCAGCTATCTGGGTCTCTAATATGTATATTTATGTTTTCAACACACCCTTGTCAACTTCCCCTCAGGACATGAGTCGTGACCTTAGTATTACAAGGTTCTATCTTGGTTAAGATTGAATGGCAGATAGAACCTTATAATACTTAGGTCACAGAGTGTCTACTTGCAGCACAAGAAGAGGAGCGTGGAAGTAGAACATGCATGCCCTTGGGGGCAAGAACAATGTCGTCAAAGTGAATTACTTTAAACTATTTACAGAGTCAGAGTAACTAGCTTGCAAGCTGCAGCATCCTGTCTGAGTGGAACTGATTGGTCTTGATTCCAGCCTAGACTCTGGATTCTGATGCTGGCATACTTCTTGTAATGATAAACCCCATCTACTCCCACACACACCCTCTCCTACATGAGGCGCCCATGCCCCTCCAGATAAACACTTTAGTGTGTAGCCTATAGTGTGAACTAAACTGTCAGGAATACTACGTACACTTTTCCAGGTAACTAAAGGTACAAAAGACATGCCCTTGAGATATGACCTAGTGAAAATCGTTTGTACCCTGAAAGATACAGTTTAGTACCTTTTTTTTCTCAGAGTGTATGGCTGTCATTGTTTTGTCATTCCAAAACAGGCAGTCCAGTCAAATTTTCCTCACATAACTAATGTCTGATGTTTTCAATTCCATTTCGGGCTACATTCATTTATTGAATTACACGGTAATAGCTCAAAACGGCAAATCCAATCAGGGCAAGAAATCAAACACAAATCAGATTTAAGCATGACAGCTTGTTAACTAAATGTAGGATGTGAAATGGTACAATCCATACATAATTCGAATTACTGACTTGACTTGTCAATGTGGGACTAAAGTAACTTTTGTGGCAAAAGTTGGTGGATGTATATTTCATCATTAACTCCTCATAATTCATTTGTAGGCTTATGTATCACTGTGTTGGATGTCATTTAGTTTGCAGGCTTGTTTTGGAAAGGGAATTGCATCAGATTGCAATGCAAGTTCTGATCGTGAAGTCTAATATTAGGTCGATTTGATCTCAGCCCTTCTAGGGGTAAGTGAACTTCTTTTTCATATGTAGACTTATTTATTTTCTTGGTAACACTTTACTGTAGGGCAGTGTTCAGAAAGCTACATGACACCTACATAAGCCCTGCATGACAACTGACACTTATTCCAACAGGCGTCAGTTGTCATAAAGGCTGCTTAAGGCTGCCTGTTGGAATCAGCATTTATAAATGTTTATGTCAGTTGACGCCTGTTGGAATAAGCGTTTATAAATGTTTATGTCAGTTGTCCTGAAGGTCTTATGTAGGTGTCATGTAGCCTTATGAACACTGCCCTACAGTAAAGTGTTACCATTATCTTATTAGGTGGTCTTATTTAGTTTTCTGGCAACTTTGTAAAGTACCAAATTAAAAGCAGTGGATAATCTGTATTGTGTATTCGAAAGGCAACAAATAATAAAATTATGAATTCAATCTTCTGTAGCCAACTGTTTTTACAGTGGAATGCAATTATTAATCTCTTACGTGCCTTTACATTTCTTAACCCTAAGGCTTGGAAGTAACTAACTGATTAAGCTAATATTATGTTACAAGAGTGAGGAGTGTGTCACCCGCGCGGCCGTGCGCATGAAATAACGTGGCGGTCGCCATGGCGACGGCTACCGCGTGTGACGACCGCCACGTGCTTGTGTTTTTGTTTTTCTTGTCTTTGTCCCGTGATGTGATTGTCCCCACCTGCATGTCGTTTGTCAGTGATTACTAAGTGTTTAAATACCCGCTTGTGTCCGTCCAGTATTGTCTTTCGTTGTCTGTGTGTTCGCCACGGCTGTCACGGCGAGTTTTGTTTGTTTCCCCCCGATCGTTGAAAAAGAGATTAAACATGTTTGAATTGCTGAGCGGCTTCGCGTGTGTGTCTGCATCCCCGAACCCAAGCGTGACAGAGTGGAAGTGTGGGCCTGTCTACAGTTCTTTGGAGTTTAGGGGGCTTAGCATGGACGCCATAAATACGATCTCCAGATTGATATCTCTCTTCTAATTGGTCTGATAACTAAATTAAGCATTAGATGGAGAGATGCCATGCTATTCTGCCACCACAGCCTTGGGGCATCCCACTGGATCAGTCCCCTATTTTAGTGCCCTGTGGCAGAGTTGATGCCTGCAGCTTGGTCCTGTCTGGCACAGTTGGGCTGAAGAGATGGGAGGAACGCCTGCAGACTTGGAGGAAGCAGGTGCTGATGTAAGATGACACTGAAAGGTTAAGGTCAGGTTTACACACACACCACCTGGACAAAAATGCCACCAGGGTTGTCTAACTCTGACTCATAGGTGTACAATCAGGTGTACCTTAGCGCCATGCATGTTGCTATGAGCAGTATAGGTGGTGTTCATTTTACAAAATGTGTAATAATACAAGACCATTTTAGGGCCTTAGTGGAAGACCTATTTAGGGAAACTAAACTCAATAGTGTACATGTTTAAAAATGCTTGTCCGTTAGGCTGCCTTTGTCACACAGATCTGGCAACCCTGGTCATAGCACAAATTCATCACTTTCCTCACATCTAAAAAAGAAATTCAACACACTGAACAGGACATTGCCAATTTTCTAATTGTTGCAGAACCCACAGTCGACCACAAAGAAAATGGAATACAGTTTAATTACACACATTTATGTGAAGTAGTTTATTCAGTAGGCCTACACAGTTGTCTTTTCATTAAGGCACAAACAATTGGTAATCTAATGTCATATCAGTTGTATCCTCTTTGGTCCCGAGGTTTTTGCCAGCTCTATGGTTGACCATTTCCACCGTTTCACAGCAGCTTTTAAACTGCAATTTTCACCTCACACAGTAGCCGTAAATTTAAGTGATGAGTTAAAGCCTGGAATTAAATTGAACATCAATGCCAGATTCATTGCGGGCGCATTTTGCGGCCGCATTAAGTCATGTTTTGCGCTGCGTCTTCTCACATACACTCTCAGAAAAATAGGTACTAAACTGTACCTTTCCTTGTCACTGGGTTGGGACCCTCAAGGATACTTCTTTGTTACCTTTAGTATGTATCTTTTACCTGGAAATGTGAATATAGTGTACCTTTAAAGCTTTACTCTAAAAATGAATTAAAGGTACAACAGTGGTCCTTAAGATCCAATTATGTGCCTTAACTCATTTTAAAGGCACACTATATTCACGTTTCCAGGTAAAAGATACATACTAAAGGTACAAAAGATGTACCCTTGAGGGTTACACCTCAGCGACAAGGAAAGGTACAGTTTAGTACCCTTTTTTCTAAGAATATACATACATCTGCTCCATAGTGTAAAAGAGAAAACCATGGAGAATGTATACACCCTCCTCAAGGTTTCTTTGGATGGTTAACAGTTCTAGCTTTCAAAAGAGGTTCTACTTGGAACCTTTTCTGAAAGGAAAACCCTCTGTTCTACGGGAAACCTTTAAGGGTTCCCCACAAGGGACAAACCGGAGAACGCTTTAGAGTGCTAGATGGAACCTTTATTTTCTTGTGTAAAGAAGGGGTTAGGGATAGCCAGAAGGGATAGCCAGGCCAAATATATTGTAAATCTGAATGATCCATTATGGCACCATCAGGACTTTTTTTTCTTGTTTGTTATGGTGTCTAACCACATATCTGAACGCCTGATAGTGTTTGTAGTTTGTGTTTCAATTGAGTTTTAAGATTATCAAATGCTGCCGTTCCTACCCTCTTAGAAAAAAGGGTGCCTCAAGATTTTTTGGATATTTTTTGGATATTTTTTTGGTTAAGGGTTCTTGGCGTTCTAAAGGGTTCTACTTAAAACTCTCTCTGATAGGGAAACTCTCTGTTGTAGGGTTCTACAGAGAACCTTAAAAGGTTTCCTCAGAGGGACAAACCAAAGAAGCCTTTAGAATAAGAATGTATCTCTGAATATTATATTACCAGTTTTAAAAACAGCTTAAACCCATTTTTACTTTAATAGTATTTAATAATACTGTTATTTTTTAAAAACACCATAATACTGTTTAATTATTTTATAATTCTAATCTTAAAATAATGAAATATAAATAAATATAAATAATTCTTTACTTTTACTTTTGTACTTCATAGCAAATGCTGTCCATTTATGTTATTAGATATATTTATTTCATTTGAGACTTTTTTCAGTTTGTATTTTAACATAATGTGTAGCACTTTAGGCTGTATTTTAAATGTATGAACGCTGTTATATAAATAAAAGTATTATTATGAATATGGTCCTCTATTAACCATTCACAGCACAGTGTGAGGCTCATTGAGCTCTATTCAAGTTAATGGAGTGGCACTGATGAACATCATTCAAAACTGGTGATTTTAGTGAGTACTACTGTAACTACAGGGTGTCACCATTACAAATTAATAAGAATTTACACACGCCAAGTTACAAGGGAGAAAGAAAGGGATGGAGTTACCAGTTAGAGCTTTTCTTCTGTCCATTTTACCAGCAGTTAACTGGACATCAACATTACACTATCAACAACAGTTAAGACGTCAGTTATGTGGTAACGGCAAATTCATAGCGCTGTGCACACACACATACAGCCCTGTTCCATCAAATTTGAAATACAAATGTAGCCTTAAAGATCGGCAAAACACTTCAAGGACACCTTTATTTGATTTCATTAAAAAAAGCATTTTACGCATTGTAGTGATTGCTACTGTAGCAGCACAGTCTCATAATTACACATTTGCAAGAATCACAGAAGCCAAGTTACGAATGATTAAGGTTAGGGAGAGGAGCGGTGTTAGCTTGTAGCTTTAGTTATGACTTCATAATCATTCAGAAATCTATCAGGCTCGTTAGCATTCCTTCAGATTTTGTGTCAGATCAGGTTTACTGGCAGTCCAGAAGCAGTAACAACACACTAAACAGTCGGAACAAGAAAATCTATTTCTGTTACTTCTATGGATGCACAGGGTGATAATCAAGAGTTGACATTGAGCTGAGTTAAAGAGAGTAAAGAGAGGCTACGGTAACTCAGATAACCACTTTGTACAATTGTGGTGAGCAGAAAAGCATCTCAGAATGCACAATGCGTCAAACCTTGAGGCGGATGGGCTACAAAGGGAGGCCCTACCCAGTATTAGTATAGTGTTCCTAATAAAGTACTCGGTGAGTGTATGATAGATGACAGTAAAATAACAATAAAAAAGAACATTTGAAGCTTTCAAGATATCGAGTATGCAAAAGTATAGCTTTTTAGAATGTGTATTGCTCATGCAATAAATGGTTATTCAGATAGATGACATTCTCAGTTTATCCACGAATATATCATAAAAGACTCCCCTCACAATCTTTCATTGGGTTGTTTCAGTGTAGGTTAAGATTTACATTGTGTTAACAAACATAGGTGTTCAGCCTGTACAATTTAACAGCAATTGTTGCTAAGTTAGTTAGTTTGGCTACAAACTGCATAACACTGCACTAAATAGTATGTTAAAACAATACTGGTTCTGGTATAAGTGCTGATTCTGGTACATCATGGGTGGAGTGGCATATTAGTTTGTGCACTATTTATTTAGTGCAGTAGTATGTCTTGGTCTATCCATGATACTGGGCTCTCTGGTTTGCTTTTTTTGATTATGAATACAGACTAATGCCACCTTCTGGTATGGAGAGTTGTTTTCTTTCACATAGGCACAGAACGTAAGTGCATAAATGCCATCAGCTGTCATCTTCTGTGGTGTGTTTGAGTGCGAAAAAAGACGTGAAGCGATGGGATGGGGAGGCGATCATCAGTCGGTCTTGATTCGCGCTAGTTCTCCAACATCGGCTTGATATGTTACATTCCTATGATAAAACAGATCAAATGACTCAGATGATTTGAATCAGTCAGGTCAGTTGGTTCAGTGATTCACTCTGTTATTGAAAGTTTCTCCAAATCACATAATATGTCACAATTCTAAGTGAAAATGTAGATGTATTATAAAAGTATTTCAGGATGTTATGCTGTCTTGGCTGTTTTGTTGCCTTTTGCTAGAGCTTTCCTCTGGGAACAGTGTTTATTGAACCAGGGGGAGATGCCAACTGGGTACCTTGGGATGAACAGACACACACACACACACACACACACACACACACACACACACACACAAACCATACATAGACATTTCAGTTGACCTAAAGTCTAAATCTCTAGAGCATTGGTTTTTAATCTATGGGCCATGGCCACCCCAGTGGGCCATGGTGGAGAGTTTAGTTCCAACACTAATCTGCTGGATTTCCACCAAATCTGGAGCATCAAAATGTTAGACTCAGCTGTAACAAGGAAGGCAACTCTGTAAACTCTGTATGAAGGTTGATTATCAGGAGCAGGTTCTACATGGTATGTTCATTCTGTTCACGATAACTAACAACATATGCAGGCTTTTTTTCCAATTTTGAAATGCTCCACGAAACCACGCAGATGCCAGATTGGCTGGAATGTTTCCTAGTCCCCAGGGAGACACTTCACAACTGATCCATGGGATCTCATCAGTTTTATTGAATGGTGAAAAAATACTCCAGCATTTAAATTCCCCAGCACTCGGTAGAACTGAGTGCTGAAACTTTCTAACACAATTCCAGTCACCTTGACTTACTAGACTTTTCAGACACGCTGCATGGTAAAGGGAGGAAGTAACTCATGACCTTCTCTTTCAGATGAGACTGGACCAACTTGCATTCTCAGAGGACCCACGGCAATGGATATAATGGTACAGTTGTAAACTCGAGTTCCGTTGGTAGGATACACTTATGTTGGAGCAGGTGAAACATTTTGGAGCCAGAGACAGGTGAATGTAGTTACAGAGCCTCTTTATTAGGGCACTTCCAACAAAAATTAGTCACAATTCATAGCCAGGGTTAAAACACAGGCAGGTGTCATAAACAGAGACAAACCCATATTCATAAACCAAACAAACAGGCTAGGGTCAAAATCTGAATATCTAGGAAATTAGCAACTATGACTAGGAATCAAGGAAACTGGAAACACGGGCAAACACAACTTAAAATAGCATTATAGAAACTCACAAGACTTTGTAAGGAATACATACAAATTATTCGAATGATATAGTGAATTATATATATATATATATTTATATTTCTATATATATTTACTACGCAGGTTAATAAAACAATAATGAGACTACTTACAGGGGAACCAGGAAGTAAAACAAGGGGTAAACATGACGGTAACACGCCAGCTAATTCATTAGTATTCATCCCACAGTGTGCCATATTGCCCCATGGCAAGTCTCGTTTTTTCTTTTTTGTCTTTTTATTTATTTATTTATTTATTTTATACAATTTTCTACTGAAGTGCTATTTAGCTTTTTAGGCAGCATTTGATTTTTGGTTTCTTGGTGTGAAATGGATGCGAGTGAAATTGTGCTTGTTGTAAGGATGAAAGCACCTTCATTTCCAAATCAATTTCCAGAAACTGTTTCTCTAATGATATTTGTCCTTTAGCCCATGTTCTGTTCCTCTTACAGAAGTACATCCAAACAACTCTGCATCTGTCTTCCTGCAGTCTGCTTCCTAGCAGCAAGGCCTGCTGGGTTAAAACAAGGAGAAGAACTGTTTCATCCTGGGTAAAAACAAAAACAAATAAAACCCAACCACACCAGATATAAGAGAAAGAAGGAAGAAGGAGATGGAATATTTATATGGCAAATTAATAGGCGAGTTCACCCAACTACTAACTAAACAACTGACTGAATTATTTTATCCATAACAAAAAAGAGGTAAACAACTCAGTTGTGCAGACTAAATGTGAGTCAAACAGTTGATGTGTCCTTACGCATGGAACGTCATATAATTGGCAGAATAAATAGAATGTCTAACAAAACTAATTAAATACCATAATCAGCAAATGCATTGCCATTATTGCCATTAGTCTTATTTTTTCTTTTGAGTCATGAGCACAAAAATAGGGCCCTGAATGTTTCTATGGCAGCCTTGAATGATTTGTCAAGATTTATTAAAACAATGCGCTTTCTTTACTTTACATTCATGCCCCTCCCTGAGCCCTCTGACATCAGACTGAGCACAATGTTTCTGTTGAGCAGTGGAGAGTCTAAGAGACTGACAAAATGAATATATGTGCCTTTTCTGGTTGTCATGTGCTTTGCAAAGTAACTGCGTTTTTGCTTTGCTTTGACACTGAATACAGATACCATTGGCGCATCATTCTAAGAAGGACCTAATATGGATCCCTGAGGCACACCTCACTTGCTGTGGCTGTTCCTGTCTCTATCCCATCACTTATTCCTTTGAGAAGTAAATGGGTCTATGTGCACGCATGAGGCATGAACTTTGCATTATATACTGCTTACATCACATATTCAAGAAGCCAAAATTTGGAAGTGGGGCGAGAAAACACTTAAATTTCATATGCTACGGATAAACAGAATGAGGAAAAAGCTTAAACATAAATGATTGATTAATGATTGATTAATGCAAAGTAACTGTTTTTTGTGTAAATCAGTGACCAAGTGCAGTGTGTAAATTCTATCATAGGGTAGAATATAAGTTTGAATAAGAGTTAAAGAGAATACTAGTATGCAAGTGGGCAAGTATACTTGTACAGAATTAGGCAAATATGCTTTTAGGAAAAAGTGTTAGGTTCAAGTGTGACCACGACATTGGAAATGAGTGAATGTCCCAAAACTAAGCTGTTGTTACTAGTTACATAGTAACATGGGCGTAACTTTGCCTTTAAAAGTGCTGGGGACAAGAGTGATGATGGCACAAATAAATAAATAAATGCTTCCATTTTAATCAGTGTTTAAATCCACACCAGCTTATTAAACACTTCCAGTAATCACAGAATGATGGATGGTTTGGAAGTCTTTAAAAAGTTTTTTGGATGATTATTCCATACTGGTGCAGTACTAGCATATACAATACAGGAAACTAAACTATAGTGCAGCTCACATAACACTATAAATGTGAATAAAAGGGTAAAATAATATGCTTTGGTTTATGTATCTGTTTTTTTTTTACAGTCATGCAACTGGGTGCCCAATAAAGTTTAGTGATTACCTGCCTTTTTTTTAACCCCTACATCTCTGTTAGCAACACCCCTGCTAAATAGAAGCATGGAAGATTTTCCATGTGATTAGACAAACTGATGTCATTACATTTACATACGTATTGAAAAACCGATAGCAAGTCCAGCAATCAAATCAGGCTTTATTTCTGAAAAACACACTATTGTCGAACGGAGAAACAAACTCAGATTGCGTAAATGCAATACACCTTTCAGTCAAGCAGTGTGAAAGCAATGCTGTACTTCTCCTCCTGTTTATTTGCTAACAGTTGTGAGTCTAATCATCCTTAGAGCATACTAAAACTTTCCCCTATACTTCTCGTAGCAGGAGAGCAGGACGCCCCATCGAGGAAGAGCTCATTTCAGTCCCATAAAGAGACGGTGAAAGCAAAACAATTTGTCAGCGTGTGCTAATAACTGGCTTTAATGTGTCGACGGAGAGGTTTGTCTGTTGCTTAGGAACGCCATCTGTTTCTCCACCGCACTTTACATTGCAAGGTCCTGCTTTATCTCCACACTCTCCACTGATGAAAATCAGATTTAAACAAGGCCTTCGACTGTCTGTTGATCCAGTTTGTGAATAAAAAAAAAAAATTGAACCATGTTGTTCATCAGGCTCACTGGCGAGCCGCTCACACTCTTGTTTCACTTTTACACTTGTAATTTTTAATTAAGCATTGCTATTAAATAGCGTCTGTGCTTCCAAGCCTCTCTAGACTGCTTCCTCCAAGCACTTACCAACCGTTATGACTAAGAGTAGATATGGATACAACAGATACAATTGGTTAATCAGTCTCTTGATTCTTGATGTATACCTCACTCTTTGTGGCTGTTCCATTTTAACTTCTTCCTTTGAGAAGTGAATGGGTCCATTTGTACACATGTGGCAATGTGCATTGCATTATACACTGTATATATCACATATTCATAAGACCAAATGGAAGGGAAGTAAGGAAACGCTTTGTGAATTTTAAATGGTGTGGATAAACAGAGTGCGGGACGAGGTTAAATATCAATTATTGATCAATGCATGAAGCAACTGAATTATTTTTTTTCTCCAGTCTTTACTCCTACAAGCAAGTCAGTGACTAAGTGCAGCGTGTAAAGTCTATCATCGGGTTTTATATCATTTATCATTATATAATTTCATTACAGACAACAACCTTAACCCTATGATGCCATACAAAGCTATTTATATGTCACTAATGTGTTATAAACATGTAATTACCATGTTACCATAAAAAACTTTTCCTCCAATATGTGAGGTCCACTAGACTTGATCAGGTTCACTCTCTAGTATTTTTTAGTCATTCCGTATCGATGCATAACTCTGTGGTTTAAATTCCCCGGCACTCGGTAGAACGGCAACTGTGGTTGCTTTTTTATTTATTTATTTTTTTACCTCAGCTTCCAGCTTGCATGCACATTCCTCATGCCCTTTCATCCTTCCAATGTTCAGTGCAGTATTTGAGCTTTTTTAAGTCAGACATAGAGCAGAGCAGTTTAGCAGCTTCATACCAGCAGCTGGGAAAAATTTAGGTTACGAAAGTCGATGAACAACACACGCTTCAGTATCTATAAATCTATAGAAAAGCTATATCTTTATACTATAGTAGACAACAGCAGATACAATTAAATATATGAATATGAATGAATAACATACTGTATATATCTGATATGATTTTATATCCTTGCTGTTTTATTTTATTATAGAGTCATTTCTCAATCAACAGGGACCATGTGATCAGCTATTATGATTGGTTTATGGAAGAGATTTATGGCAGCATTATACTTTGTGTTTAACTATACATAGACTACAAAAAATACTTCATTGGAAATGAGATAACAATTTGCATGGCTCTTTTTAAGTAATCACAACTTAATTGTGCTATTGTCAGACCAACACAATTAGACTATGTATAACAAACTCGATTTTCTTCAACATTAGAAAGCTAATTTAAGTCATAACATTTATTTTAGGGCTGAAGGATATGAAAGAATTAACAGGATTCGAACCACAGTCTTCTTATTACCAAGCAAATACTTTCACCACTAACACCACTCAGGAGTTCTTGTAAATATAAATGATTAACTTACATTTTTAAGTATTATCCACTTTTATCTGTGTAGCAGGTGGGGCATGGTTCAGCGTGGGTTTGTACCCCAAGGAAGGGGTTTGGGGACAAGACAAAGGGGTAATGGCTGATGTGTCACACCTGAGCCCAGCTCTTTCCCGTAGGCTACCTGATTTATGTGCTCTCTCTCTCTCTCTCTCTCTCTCTCTCTCTCTCTCTCTCTCTCTCGCTCTCTCCAGTTAGCAGAGTGTGTGTGAGCCTGGTGTGTGCAGACGATGCGAAGCAGCAAAATTTATGTTTTAAAGTCAGAATGATGTGCTAAGGGAGCGAGCCACAAACAGAACACATTTGAAACTTACCCTGGGACTGCTGTGTTCTCTGAATTTGTTATACTCGGATTGGTATATATATATTTTAACCTTGTAGGTTCAAAGCACCTGACATGAATGGATGTGACAGGAGAGTTTTTTTTTTTCTTGCCTAAATATTTTAGTTGACCCAATTCAAAAATTGTCTAATTTCTGTTGTTGAACGAATGCAAAATTGTACATTCAAATAGGATAAAAATATGCGTCCTGATAAAAGGAAAGTATTTTCAAGTTGGCTCAACTCATTATTTAAAATGAATGTAACTTATTTTTTATGCTGAATGTACTTGTTTATATTAAGCTTTACTTACTAACCATCTGGATAATTATTTAGAGTATATGTGTGCCCACACAGCTTCTATGTAAGCCGCATTGTTCATATACTCAGCACAACTTTTCTGTATCCGGAGGATTAAAGGCGATATCCACAAGGAGGGTAGGTCAGCGCCAAAACATCGCTGGTTGGCAAGTTTCCATTTCAACCTGTAAAATGTGAGCAATTCCACGCCTATTCTGGCAACAATTCCGGCAAGCATATTATTTATAGCTTTGAAGCAACATGGAGACGTCATGCAAAGTGGGCAAGCTCTGTTAGCTTCTCTAGAAAACTTTTCACCATTGTTTTAATTTTTTTCATAGTTTGTTCAGTCTGCTGCTGATGTCGCGTCATTGCCCTCACCATTTATGTTGGCATTGCATTTTGTGGATGCGGAGCATTAATTTCTGAAGACGTAACCAACTTGCTGAATGACCACTGAATTTGTAACATGTTTTCAGGACCAAAGTGAATCAGTCATGGAAGTCAGCCATTGTAGACCTTTTAATTGCCTAGATAGTAAGTCAAGCTGAACTCTGAGCTACACAGTCTCTGCTCCGGGCATAAGAACCCTTGGTCAAGGTAACAACATTTGCAGTAATGTTAGCTGGCTATCATTTGCTAATACAGCTTGCTCAAAGTGCCTGTAGGTTCAACGCATTGTGCATTCTGAGATGCTTTTCTGTTCACCACAATTGTACAGAGTGGTTATCTGAGTTACCGTAGCCTTCCTGTCAGCTCGAACCAGTCTGGCCATTCTCCGTTAACCTCATCAACAAGGCGTTTCCGTCCGCAGAACTTGCCGCTTACTGGATGTTTTTTCTTTATTGTACCATTCTGAGTAAACTCTAGAGACTGTTGTGCATGAAAATCCCAGGAGATCAACAGTTTTAAAAATATTCAAACCAGCTCGTCTGGCACCAACAATCATGCCACGGTCAAAATCACTGAGATCCCATTTTTTCCCCATTCTGATG